>LPNX010990129.1:252081-280963 GCA_001517045.1 Pseudotsuga menziesii | reverse complement strand
GTGGTGACAGTGGTCCCCAGCTCTCACTTGCCCCCAAGGACACACATAGCAGGTTGTGACTTTCCTGTGTCATAAAGTGTGTATTAGGCGGCAACAGTACCTATCCATCCTGAAAATAGACCTCGTATCCCTTGTCCTTCATGGCTGAAATCGCTAGTGGGTTCTTCGTCAACCCTAGTAGATATAGCACATTTCTCACCTCCAAAGGACCTCCGCACTCTAATTGAATCTGAATATCTCCAATCACCTCTACTGCACTCTTGGCATCATTATGAAGCTCCACATACACCATTACCTGTGTTTGTTGAAGCTTCAACCTATGTCATATTCTTGTCCTTCTTCTTGTTCGAACATTGATCTGCATAAAGGCCAAACCTATGACATGCAAAGCACTTGACTTTGCTCATGTCCTTCTTCTTTTTGTCCTTCTTCTTTCTTCTTTCTTGCTCATGTCATCTCCACCTGTATTCTTCTTGGCCTTTACCTTTCCCTTCCTTGCATGACTTGCAAGAGCAACATTCCCCTCATCGTCACCCTTTCGTTAGCTTCCATACAGAGATTCCTCTCTAGTCTCTTCTTGGATGAAGTCATCACACAGCCTCTTCCAATTAGGAATATTTTCTCGTGCAACTATCCCTTTGACAAAGGGCACCCATGGC
Source organism: Pseudotsuga menziesii (assembly GCA_001517045.1). NCBI lineage: Eukaryota > Viridiplantae > Streptophyta > Pinopsida > Pinales > Pinaceae > Pseudotsuga > Pseudotsuga menziesii. The sequence goes on along the minus strand of LPNX010990129.1, from coordinate 280,304 downwards.
TTGGTGAAGCCATTCAGACCAATCCTTACCAACTCTAGATCTACTACTGTCTGCCCAACTGCTACCAACTTATTATGAACTTATGTGATCCTGGTAAGATAAGCAACTATTGTATCTCATCTGGACATCTTGGTGCTCCTAAGTTCCTCTCACGGTACCATCTTGTTGATATGGTTTCCATTTTGATACAACTTCGCCACAGCCTCCCACATCTCCTTGGCGGTCTTCTTTTCGAACAAATGAGAGATCACATGATCCTTCATTGCATCTAGAATGATCCTCATGGATTTCACATCCTTCTTGGTATGTTTAGCCAGTTGTGTAGCATAATTAGAAGGGGTTTCTTGTTGATTAGAAAGCTCTTAAATCCCATTCTCCATTAGCACTAATGCTATCCTCTCCTTCCAGGAACTATAGTTAGATGCACCATCCAACCGATCTTCAAATCTCAATTCAGTTGATGCTATCATGTCCAATCAAATTACCTAACCAGAGATATTTTTTGTTCTCTACTGTTAACCCTTGCCAATGATTTCCTTTCTCTCAGAGTTTATTGGTGCGCTGATACCATGTTAGTTTCTCAGCACCAAATCTGATTTATGTTCTCAATAATTTTTATACACAAAAATAATTACTACCATAGCTTATTGCTGAAATTCTAAACAGAATCAGTCGTTTTTTTAACCAATAATGTAGAGGGACAAAACTGAAAATCAATCACATTTGACACAAGTATTTACCCAAGAAAACCCCAATAAGGAACTTGTAAGTCAATTCATCAAGAAAATTGGCACACTAGAGAAATTGACCAATTGGCAAATCGACCCCCTGCATCACCCTCTGCGTCGGCATGTACAGATTGGCCATACGTCAACTTGTACAAACTTTGCATCACCCAATTGACCCTTATGACAACCCGTACAACACCAGCATCATGCATACAACCCTTGCATCAAACGTACAACACTCTGTGTCAGGTGTACAGATCTTTGCATCATTGTACAGATTGGCTCTCTTGGTGATCGACCTCTCTCTCTCCTCCGAATTTTCTCTTCCTGCAAACCTCTTCTCTTTTCTTTTCAGCCACTTAGTCTCTCACTCTTCTCTTCAAAAAATATCTCTCTGAATTGATCTTGTGATCTCTTTTGTCTTTCTCCTATCCATCAGCTTTCTTTCATAACATCCCAATGATCAAAACCCTAACCCTCAATATCCAAAATGATGGATGGCCAATATTAGATCTTGAGCCTCACTTAAGATCAATGGTTGTGACTTAATCTTAAGTTCACTTTTAGCCATTAAGCCAACATTACATTAATTAATGTAGTTTTCCTAAGTTATACTTGGGAAAGGGATATAAAAGTCACTTACTCTCTCAAGCAAGTATCTAGAGTGGTATTAGGACAACTTCTACATGTGTGACACCTATCCTATGCAGAAGCACATGTTCGAGCTATAATCATCAACATTTAACAACCCTTTTACCTTGATTCTTGATAGATTTTTTTAGTGTTTTCAAAGTCCCTATTTTTTTGTATCTTATCACCATTTTCCATGGCTAAAAAAACAATTTAGATGATTTTTTTCCTTTTAACTACAGCATTTTTTATAGTAATATTTGATGTTAGTTTTTTTCCATTTTTTTGCCACAGAGTTCAAGTTGGAGGTTTAATATTGCATTGCTAAAATGCCAAAGGTTTTAGATCTGATGTGGTAGTACGGCGAGCTCGAGGATGGAACAAACCATCAAAGGTTATCTTATAAACTATGGCCAACCTATGACAAGAGGGCTCAGTCGATTGAAATAGCACTTGGTTAAAATCCCAGGGCATGATGTTTTGAATTGCAATGAATCAATCTTGAAGATTATGCGAATGGCCCATGATGTTATTTACGAGGACAAAAAGAAGGAGGTGGCAACAACAAACAAAGCTGAAGTTGCTTCCAGTCGATTGGTTAGATCCTCAAGATCTACCAAGAGATATGGGACTGAGAGACATGGCACTGAGCATGACTCCACAGATTCACATTCCACAAGGGCCTCACCTTTCTTTGTTCCAAGAACTGAAAATGGGGCTCAAACTTCAATGTGGTAAATGTTTAAAAAGAAAGAAGCAAGAAGCAAACAACCTTATGGGGAGGATGATTTTTTGGAGCAATTTACCTTTGAGCTTCACAAAGACCAATCCATTTTTCCAGCCAATGTGCGATGTTATTGTTGTTGTTGGCCCACGTTACGAGATACCTACTTATAAGGAGTTGTGGGGAGCAATTTTACAAGCAAAAAAGAGTGACATCAACACTAGATTAGAAGATCTAAAGAAGTCATGGGAGTCCAGCAGATGCACAGTGATGTGTGATGGTTCGACAGATGGGAAGGGTAGGACCCTTCTAAATTTCTTAGTACATTGTTCTACCGGTGCCATGTTTATTAAATCCATTTATGCATCAACACTTGTCAAGGATACAACATTATTGTGTAAATTGTTGGATGCATTCATCAGAGAGATTCGTTTGGAACATGTTGTCCAAATCATAACCCATAATGCAGCTAATTATGTGGTTGTCGGCAAGATGTTAATGGAGAGGTATCCGACATTGTCTTGGACTCCGTGTGTTGTCCATTACCTTGATTTGATGCTCGAGGATATGGGAAAATTACTCTTTCATCAAGGAAGTTGTTGATCAAGGTACCATCACAAAATTCCTATATAACCATGCATTTGTTCATAGTCTCATGAGGAGATTCATAAAAATATGGGATTTGTTGTGTTGTATAATCACACATTTTGACAACAACTTCGCCTCTCTTCAGTTTATGCTCCAACGTAGAGTTGAAGCAAATGTTTGTTTGTAATGAGTTGTGCGACTGCACATTTAGCAGAAGACAAGATGCAGTAACCATTGCTAAACCTACCTATGGTTACTCATACAACTTTGATTTTAATGGAGTGGTGAGAAAAGGGCTCTTGACACATCTCCAAAGGACGATACTTAATGTTGATACTCGGAGAATACCTGGTTGCGAGATAGAGATGTATCGAGAGGCTAGCAAACTATTTGGCTTGGTCGATCCTACTGTTACTCCCCAAGTTGCACTCAGATGGACTTGCAATTGAGCCACCAAAGATTTGAACAAGTCAATTGTTCAAGTTCAGTAGTTCAGAATGTTGGTGTTATAGCTGCGTGAGGCATCCTCACACCAAGTTGGCCCTAGAAGAAACAATAAAATAATAATTACAATGCCAATAAAGAGAAGTCATCCCAAGGCAAGGAAGACAAGTCGGCCCCACAACAAAAGTGAAAAAGGCAACATGAAACATATAAATAGGAGGGACTCCTCCTCATTCTCACTAAGCAATTCGCTCATCCTTTCTACAAGTGCGCAAGAGAGAGAGAAGAAGACTGTTTTATGGGGTTCGCTATCTTTGGAGAAGTTTACTCTTTTGTTCTTGGGTTTATCTTTAGCTAATCTATGTGATCACTCTTGTGTTTGGTTATATGCTCATGTACTTTGCATCTTGAACTGAATCTCTTTAAGAAATGGTTGTTGGGTTTTCTCCCTTGTGGTTTCCTACGATAAATCTCTATGTCTTTTGTTTCTGTGCTTTGGTTATTCTTTCAGCGATCCCTATTTATATTCCACTGAAAATAAGATTGAAATTATACTACTATCTTAAAATCTAACATGGTATCAGAGCAATGCTGAAAGAAGCCATTATCGATAACTAGGGCTTCCTATTTCAGAGGTTTCTAACCGCATTTTTGTCGTGAAAGAAGTATTGTGGAACTTTCCCGAGGAGGGCACACCTTTTTGTGGAGGTAAATTCAAGTTTGGTGAACTTTCAATTTTTGACCTAATTTTGTCGGGATCAAGAACTAGGGCTTCCAATTTCTAGTTGTTATGTCCACAAATCTGTGAGAAAAGAAGGACCTTTCAACTCCCCTAGGAGGGCGCATCCATCTGTGGAATCATATTTCTAAAATTCCAAAATTCAATTTTGACCTAGCTCCTACTAGGGTTTTACTAGGGTTTCTGGATCAAGTTTCAATTCCAGCTTGCAATCACAATGAACAGTGTGAAAGTGGAAGATAGACTTAATGGGGCTTCCAACTTCAATTCATGGAACTCGAGGGTACTCAATATCCTAGAGGAGAATGATCTTCTCAAGTTCGTGAATGAAAAGTACCGAAACAAGAAAAAGCAGAGAAGACTCAATGGAAGAAAAGTGATGCTAAGGCAAGGAGGATTCTCATAGATTCTGTAAAGGATCACTTTATACCTCCGATCTCTCAGAAGAAGACGGCCAAGAAGATGCTTGATGCCTTGTCTTAGCATGCATGATCTATTTTTAGTAGGAGAGCACAAATCCCTAGTTAGTTAGTGCAACCCATGTGCATACGAGATAATGGCTAGACATGTTGCTAAAGTGAGAGTTGCATAGGCTAATGGGTGGTGGGGATAGGGGCATGCAGTGAACATCTTGTGAAGAAGTTTTTTGAGAATAGAAACATCAACCGAGCACTTGCATTAAGACAACAACTCTCTAATATCAAGATGATAAGAGCAAACTCAATTGCATCCTACCTCATGAAGATTTTTGAACTAAGAGATCAGTTGAGCACCATTGGGGAAATAGTTGAAGACAAAGAGCTTGTCATGATGACCCTCAATGGCCTTCATCATTCTTGGGAACCATTCATTCAGACCATTAGTGGGCAATCCAAATTGCCCAAGTTTGATTTTATGGGCAGATTATACACAAGAAGAAACTAGACTTGCAACTAGAGGCAAGTTGCATGGCTCTCAACATGAAGAAGGCCAAGCCCTTACAACACATGCCAAGAGAGGAAAAGGGAAGGGAAGGAAGAATTAAGGCAAAAAAGATAAAGGTGGAAGATCAAGTCAAATTTAGGAACAAAAGAAGAAGGATCTTTCACAAATTCAGTGCTTTAGAGGTCGGAAGTACGATCCCTATGCCAAACAGTGTCCCAGACCAAAGAAGAGAAAGCACCATGCTTTAATTGATGATGTTGATGAAGATATTGCACAGAAGAGGTGAAGGAATGGTGATCAAACAGAGTTCTTCTCTATTTCCGCTCTTTCAAGTGCAATTCCTACAACTAGTCATACTTGGTTAATAGATAGTGGTGCATCTAGACATATGATAGGTTACAAAGAGAACCTTACAGATTTGGTAGAGAAAGAGTCTAATCTACGAGTTGTACTTGGAGATGATGCTAGATATACTGTGAAGCGAGTTGGGACTACTTCCTTCCAGTTAGATTCTAGTGATACTCTCTCTACATTTGAGTGATGTGTTATTTGTACTTGGGATGAAAAGGAACCTTGTTTCTATATTGGCCTTGGCGAACAAAGGCTACAGGGTTGCCTTCTTTGATGGAAAGGTTCTCGCATGGCACAGGAACTCTAGTATAGATTCAACTCATGTGATTGGTGTTCGAGAGAAGAGCTTATAAAGATTGACTACACGACAAGTTCAGGCACTGGTACATGATTCTATTAGCTTGAGTGAGCTATGGCAAAGAATACTTGCTCACCTGTACTATAGAGCTCTTCCATCATTGAGGACAATGGTGCCAGTACTCTGTGAGGACCATGATGGAATTTGCAAAGGATATGCACATGGCAAGAATGCCAAGGGAAACATGGATCTAGTACATTCAAATTTGTGTGGACTAATGATAGTTGCTTCCTTGGGTGGGTTCTATTATTATGTGATTTTTATTGATGATTACTCTTGGAAGACTTGAATTTACTTCCTTAAAACCAAGGAATCCGAAGAGGTACTTAATAGATTCAAGGAATTCAAGGCACAAGTCGAAAACCTGTCGAGAAAGAAAATCAAGGTTCTAAGATCAAACAATGGAGGAGTGTACACCTCCACAGACTTCAATGATTTTTGCATGGAGGCAGGAATTAAGAGGGAGTACACATGTCCTTACAACCCTCAACAAGATGGAGTTGTAGAGAGGAAGAATAAATCGATTATAGAGGCAGCGAAAGCCATGATTCATGATTAGGGTTACATATGTTCTTATGGGCAGAAGCTTCCAATGCTGCAATGTATGTCTGGAACATGAGTCCTCATAAGATATTGAGGAATATAACTCTAGAAGAAGCCTTCACAGGTGTGAAGCCAAAGGTTGGTCACCTGCGGATCTTTGGTTGTCTCGTATAAATTCATGTGCCCAAAGAAAAGAGAACAAAGCTAGAACCTTCGGGCAGGAAGAGTACATTTGTGGGATATAGTGAGTCTCGAAGGCTTACAGGACCTGCATCCCAAGATGGAGATAGAATGAGATCAACAACGATGTCTCCTTCGAAGAGGAGGTAGCCTTCAAAAGAGCCAGAGGATCTAACATGTATATTGATGGTGAGAAGCTGGTGGCTCCAAAGGAGATTGTATCATCTCCCCCTCCCCCTTCGGTAGTTCAGAGGGATCCAGTTGAGACAGTTGAACCTACTGATCCCATTGATCCAGTAGAGCGAGTTGATATTCATAGAGATGTTGTAGGCAAGAAAAGACCTATTTGGGCTCGTCAAACTCCGCAGGAGGCAGAGAAGCATATTCCTCCCTGTGGTACTTTCAGGGAGAGCAAGGGACCTCAGAGATTCTCAAGCTATGTAGCTATGATGAGCCACACCATTGATTCTGAGCCCTCCAACTATGAGGAGGCTCCCAGCCAACAGGTATGGAAGGATGCCATGATGGAAGAATATCAATCCATCATGAAGAATGATGTGTGGGAAATTGTTTTAAGACCTGAGGGTAAGTCAGTAGTGACTTCCAAGTGGATTTACAAAATAAAAAATGGAGCTGATGGCAGTATTGAAAAGCACAAAGCGAGATTTGTGGCTAGAGGATTCTCTCAGAAAGAGGGAATTGATTATGATGAGACATTTGCTCTAGTTACTCGGTACAATTCCATCAGGACAATTATAGCTCTTGTTTTAGCTATGGGATGGAAGTTGCATCAGATAGATGTAACAACTTCCTTCCTCAACGGTGTGATCAAGGAAGAGGTCTACATTGAGCAGCCAAAGGGTTTTGTGATCCATGGGAAGGAGTCTTGTGTGCGCAGACTGATGAAGGCCTTATATGGACTAAAGCAGGCACCACATGCTTGGTATGCTAGCATTAACGGATACTTGGTGAGTTTGGGATTCACTAAGAGTGATGCAGATTCCAACCTTTAATACAAGGTTGTGGATGGTAAGCCTTTGATCCTATAATGCTTTATGTTGATGACTTGTTTCTCACCGGAGATGGGAAACTCATTGAGTGGTGTAAGAGGAAGCTAGCCTCTAAGTTCAAAATGAAGGACCTTGGATTGATGCACTACTTCTTAGGATTAGAGGTGTCGCAGAGGCATGATGAGATCTTCCTGAATCAAGGGAAGTACTCTATTGATATCCTAAGGAGATTTGAGATGATGGACTGCAAGTCCATGGCCACACCAAGGGATTCAAATCTGAAGAAGCTAAGAGATTTTGCTTCTAATTCAGATTTGACAGATCCTACCATGTATAGACAGTTGATCGTATCGTTGATGTATCTGGTTAACACCAGACCAGATATTTGTTTTGCAATGAGTGCTCTCAGCTCGCTCAGTCAGTTCATGAGTGAGTCGAGACATGTACACTGGGTCGCTGCAAAACATGTGTTGAGGTACTTGCGTGGCATAGTGGGATATGGCTTGAGATATGCCTATAGAGGTGAGATGAGATTACATGGCTATTCTGATTCCGATTAAGCATGGAGTGTTATAGACAGGAAGAGAACCTTCGAGTGTTGCTTCAATTTGGGATCTGTCGTGATTTCCTAGTGTAGCAGGAAACTGACCTTAGTGGCACTGAGTACAACAGAGGTTGAGTACATTGCAGTGTGTGTTGCAGCTCGAGAAGGAGTGTGGCTTTGAAAACTCCTTGTCAGATTGTTTGGTCAAATGCTAGAGTCGAATTGATTCACTTTGATAACCAGAGTTGTGTGCAGTTGTCAATGAATGCAGTATTTCATGATAAATCAAAGCATATCAAGATTTAGTACCATTACATCCATGACATAGTGTAAAGAGGAGCAGTTCAGCTCCAGTATATTACTACAGATGATCAAACTACCAACATGCTCACCAAGCCTCTTCCTAGGGCAAAGATTGTGAACTTTCATGATCGGCTTGTAGTAGAGAATGTTTCCCTCGTTCAGAGGGAAGGTTGATTTTGCAATATTAGTGAGACATTCTCCTTGAGATAGTGAGAATGGTGTCTCTTCCTTTGAGAGGAAGAGAGAGAGAGTTAGTTGATTTTTTTATTGACTCCTCGATGGACTGAGTTGAGTTGTTGTATGTAGACTCCCCAATGGACTAGGTTGAGTTGTTGCATGTTAACTTCCCGATGGATTGCATTTGAGTTGTCGACAACTCGATGGACTAAGTTGAGTTGTTACACATAGACTCCTCGATGGACTGGGTTGAGTTGTTGCATGTTGACTCCCCGATGGACTGGGTTGAGTTGTTGACTGCTCAATGGATTCAGTTGAGATGTTACATGTAGACTCCTCGATGGACCAGGTTGAGTTGTTGCATGTTGATTCCCCAATGGACTCGGTTGAGCTATTGATTCCTCAATGGATTTAGTTGAGTTGCTACATGTAGACTCCCCACTGGACAGGGTAGAGTTGTTGCATGTTGACTCCTCGATGGACTGGGTTGAGTTGATGACACTTCTCGATGGACTGAATTGTGTCGAAAGACCTTTCTTATGAAGCAGAGATGTTCAAGATAGTCATGATGCTTAGATGATATCCAAATGTGTTCTAGCATGATGATGTGTCCCTGGCTAAGAGGGAGTGTTGGTGTTATAGCTGCGTGAGGCATCCTCACACCAAGTCAACCCAGAAGAAACAATAAAATAATAATTATGATGCCATTAAAGAAAAGTCGACCGAGCCAAGGAAGACAAGTTGACCCCACAACAAAAGTGAAAAAGGCAACATGAAAAGTATAAATAGGAGGGACGCCTCTTCATTCTCACCAAGCAATTCCCTCATCCTTTCTACAAGTGCACAAGAGAGAAGAAGACTATTTTTGGGGGTTTGCTATCTTTGGAGAAGTTTACTCTTTTGTTCTTGGGTTTATCTTCAGCTGATCTATGAGACCACTCTTATATCTAGTTATATGATCATGTACTATGCATCTTGAACTGAATCTCTATAAGAAAAGCTTGTTGGGTTTTCTACCTTGTGGTTTCCTAGGATAAATCTCTATGTCTTTTGTTCTTGTGCTTTGGTTATTCTTTCAGTGATCCTTATTTATATTCCTAAAAATAAGATTGAAATTACATTGTTATCTTAAAATATAACACAGAAGTCTAGCCAAGCCTTTTTTGGGCCCCGTTTATTTTACGCATGTTCCATGCCCCCATGGGGGAGTTGTAATAAAATGACGTACCATAATGACTTTTTGTAAAAGGTTTGCCCTTCCTAGGAATTGGTCATCATTACATTCCTCTAGACTGTTTTTCCTTGTTAATTATATATTGTTTTTCCGCGATTTATAATTTTCAAGTTTTTTCACTTGATCCTCCAAAGCTGAAGTAATTGTCCTAGTGGTTAGGCCTTAGAAGGTCATTAAAGCCTAGTATCTAAAGTATATTTCCATGCTAGTCATTATTCTAGAATTATTGGACATGAGTTAAGTCCCCCCTAGTTTTTTTTAATTTTCCGTTAATTAAAAATTTCCTGCGAAAACGAGATATTTTAATTGTAAAAATTCATCAAGTCATAAAAGTAGTACTAGGAGGTGTAATTTGCCATGGGAGTGCTCGTTTTCTAACTCAAAGCACCCACTTTGCCAATACATTCACTTTGAGAGAGATAACAGTGATTTTTTATCACTTGATTTCATTTTATCTCGAAAAATAGCTAAATAAAAGTCCAAATAAATGGGAAAATTCAGCATCCCATCAATCAAGGAAACTTGTTTAGGACATGTTTCAGTCGTTTGCAGTGGTGGCAACTTGATTGGAAATTAAGGACGAGTTAGCTCTTGCTTTGAATTTTGGTTGAGATCTCCTTCTTGAGAGATGGCACATTTCATGAGGCTATGCACATTCATCATCAAAGGGCGCGCACATATTCTGGCATGAATTTGAAGAGTGGATTGTTGGTGGCATCATCCAGTTCACTCAAACTGCCTTCCAGTTGGCTCCTAAACTCATTCAAGTGCGACCGTAGTTCACTCCCCTCTCACTCAACTTTGCTGACACTTGGGAGGTGCGCCCTCCTTGGGATATGCACCCCCCTTTCCTATTTAACCAAGCTATCTCTCATTCATTTGTATGGTTAGAGGACGAAAAGGATGCTTAAGTTATGATATTTTGTAATTGGTTACTCTTTTGGAATAAAAGGCTTTGGAAGCAATCTATGGTGTGGTGCATATGTGTATGTATTGTTGATTTATGAGGTAACCTATATCAATTTCATGTTGCTTTCCCTTATTGTTAAAATCAGCCTTTGAAGGATACAAGAAAATAAAGTAAGTTAGTTTACTTATTGTATTCTCTTTTTTATCTATGCATAAAGATATACAATTTGTATGTGATATTTGTTTATATGCATGTTATTCTGATCTCTGGTGTAAGTTATACAGGATATGACATTTGGTTGTAGTATTGTTTAAGCTCTGTGGGTGATCTCGTTTGAAGGAGTGGTTGATCTGGGTTGACTCTTCCATCTCTTCTTGCTTGACCCTTAGATCCTCTACAAGAATTCGTCCAAACACTTACTTTGATGCGTGTCGTGCAGTTAAGAAAAGAGAAAAGCGGGTTATGGGGGAAAGTTGAACGCTCTTTCAGAGGACCATAGTCCCTTTGCTCTCCACTAGCAAACTCCATTGCCCAAAAGTTCCCAATGCTAAGCTTCTTTCTATCTCTCTCCTTCCTTCAAATTCAAATTCTTATTGGTTACTTTATGCATACTAAATCTAATCAGTTTCCTCGCAAAGACCATATCAAAAGCTAGTTACTTTAGTATGCAATTTTATTTGGTAAGATCCGAGTATTAAAAGTTCAAATCTTTGCAAATAGATTTCGCTGTTAAGTCTAACTTTTAGTTTGGTAAAAACCTCTATCTTTCGATACTTAAAGCTAGGAAATTTTTTATGCTTCTAACATTTGATTTGGCATATTTAGTGCCACTTTAGTGGCTGGTTTTTACTTTTTGATGAACAAGTAGAAGGAAGTGCTAGCGAAATTTCGAAGATTTGGACCATCCAAGACCACCTTCTTCTATCTTTCTTAAAAAAAACAAAAATTTTCCACAAATTTGTTAGTTTAGTTTGTTGGTCCTAGTTTAACAAGGACCACAAACATTCCCTTTGTAATATCCCAACTGATATTCTATTGTACTTTGGTAATATATTTGTTGTTCAGGTATTCAAATAGTGCTAGAAAGATGAAAAAAATGTGCATGCAAAAGTGTCGTGCCAAATGGCCCTAAAATATAGCTAATCTGGACAGATAATAGGGCAAAGACTTTTAGTAAGAAGATATACACTTACCATTGATAATCAAGTTGATAGTCCTCCAATAGATAAGATGCACGCAGGGTTTGCCGAAAAGATAAGCGTCTTCTCCTGAATTTGACGCCAAGCTACAAGAGTGCCCTCTTCCTGATGATTGACGTTTTTGAGGGAGGAGTTGTTTGTTGTTGCTAAGACTTTGTGGGGGTGATGGTCTAGACCTTTCAGAGAGATGGGAAGGCACATGCAGAGATTTTATCTCCTCTAAGGCACTTAGCGAATTGTTTTGCTCAGGAGGATGATGTCTCCCTTCCTCCCACAAATATACTACTGGATGCCCCGGATATGAGAACAACGAACTGATAATCACCCAGTACAATATGATGAGTCTGCTAAGAAAGATATTGATGACATGCAGAGGAAAGACTGAGATTCTGGGTCCCAGCGAATTCTTTTGAGGATTTCCAGCTATTTGCCAGCTGCAAAACGTGAACCTGCAAATAAATCTCCCTTTGTGTGCTGGATCACTGAAGATGAACGAATATGGTGAAGACTGATGATAGACCTGGATGATCTATCCTAAAGTGATCAGGGCAGATAGATTTCACTGTTGAAACCCCTTGTTAGCTGAAGACCTTCGTCTCCAACCCCAACTTGTTGTTGCAGCACCTGTTGTTGTTGCTCTACAAACCAAACTCAACAATAATAATCATAGATAATCCCTTTGGTTCAATGACCCTTCTGATATAGCTTTCGCATGTACTTTTAGGGTTTGCATGTCACTTTTAGGGTTTGCGCTTTACTTTTGCATGCATGCAATTCTAATTTCTCGTTGACTTTAAGACTGAAGAAATAAGGTCTACATGCTCTGCATGCTTTATGATATTAACTCTGATGGCCTTCTTTACTATACTGATGACTTGATAATACTAAATTGATGTTCCTTTCTACTCCTAGTGATATTAGTCCTCAGTTATTCCCTTTTCTTTAATACTCAATTGAACCTATGCGAATAAAATAGGTTAACAGGTGTCTCTGGTGATTTAATTAAAAGAGGACATTATAGTCCTCCCCGCTCGAAATTGCTTTCCCTCAAGCAATCTCTGTCCAATATATCGAATTACCTGTCTGTGTCTCTTCTTGTCCATTTTTAACAACCAGTTTATTCCACTATTGGGTGGCTCTTCTTTTTCTTCGAATTTATGTTTCTTCTCACGCATGCTTTGTATTCCCTCCTTGTATCTTCTTGGGTACCTGTCCTAGATTTGGATCCTCGTTTGAATTCCCTAGGGCGCATCATACTTTTCTCTGGAGGTCTACTCGGAAAGCCCTTTTCATACCACTGGTCCTTCCTTGAAGTCTTATTTGTTGGAGTTGGCCATTTTCTCGTGCGAGTCTTGTCCTCATGCCTGAATATGGTGGCCATCCCCTTTGTTGTGGCTGGCCCTGAAGCTTCATTGGGCATTCCCCTTAGGACTACCCTTTTCCCATCTGGTGCCAGGAACTCCATCTCTAATGTTTGGTAATTGGTTGAGTATTTCCCAATTGAGTACATCCATTGTACTCCCAAAACAATGCTCGTGTCTTGCACATCTACCACATAAAAGTCGTCCACCAATGTATAATTCCCAAATTGTACCTGTAACCGAGGTATCCTCTATGTGCATTTCATCCTGTGATTGCCAGACATGACAAAGGTAAAGCCCTCATAGTCCTCGGTGGGAAAGCTTTTCCTCTCTACCCAAGAGGCACCTATAAAGTTGTGGGTGGCCCCACCATCAATCAAAGCAATGGCACGTTGTCCTTGGATACTTCCCTTGATCCTAATAGTATGGAAGGCAGGGATTCCTGTGAGAGTAGCAATAGTTGCTCTCTGTGGCAATTGTTCCAATTCTGTACTATGTAGTTCTCCATCCTGTTTCTGCTCCAATTCATCTTCCTCACTTCTATCTGTAAGTACTTCGATGAGGTGTCCATATATCTGTGGTCGGGTACCCAAGGTTCTTTGCAATTGAAACATAAACTCTTCCGTCTTAAATCTCGTCATGTGTCCTCATTCAACCATTCTTTCTGTGGGATTGTATTTTCCTTGTTTTCCAGCGGATTGGTAGGTTTTTGTGGAGGCTTGTTCTTGGGCATAGAATCTTGTAGGTCTCAAGTCCTACTGATAGCATCTTGTAGAGTAATTGGCTTGTAAGCCTTCACCCATCCATGGAGTAGCTCGACTAGTGCCTCCGTAAATAGCATAATCAGTCGAATCTCTGACATGTCAAATACCATAACGGCAACTTTCTGGAATTCGGATATGAAGGTCTTTGCACTGCCTGTCTGCTTGCGCTAGGCTAGCTCCCTGAAATGAATCTTTGGGTTCTTATCAAAGCGCTCCATGAGCCTTTGTGTGAATTCATTGTATGAGGTGATGGTGTTGTGACCTAGTGTCACTAGTCCGTGGTACCACCACTCATGTGCTTCCCCGTCTAAATGTAAAGTAGCCAACTTGAATGCATCTATCTTTGTTATGGGGTTAAGTTGGAAGTAGGTGCCCAGCTTCTGTACCCAAATTCTGGCTGAACAACTGGATGTCCCATCAAAATTAGGAATGGTCAACCTGCCCACAGTTTTCTGTAATTCATAGTTCTGAGTAAACCCTCTATGAAAGTTCCTAGGTTGGTTCCTGTTTTTCATATTGCAGAAGTCTGAGAATGACATAGCTGAATGGAACCCATCTCCCAAATCCCTGTATTACTCTAAATAAGCCCCAAATGGTTCATTAGGTTCTGCTGCCATGATTGGTCCTACAACGACATTCTCCGGAAAGTGAGGCATAGTAGGTCGTGACGATTTGTTGCATGTGAGGAGTGTTCTACATATTACTGTATGCATGTTTCCTAGTACTACTAGTGGATCCTCTATCCACTAGTGAAAGAGGTAGACTGTTCTGACCCTGTTCTGGATTAAGAGCCAACCTATTTATGGTATGCAATACTTCTTTCTGCCCTTTATCTAGGTCATTTAAGGCACTAACTAAGTTATGAAATTCGAACATGTCTTCCTCTTCCCTTGTTCCCTTTCCTCTGACAGAGTGTACTCTTGTTGGGTCCATGTCTGAATTTGTATCCTCTAACTAAATATCTTCAAATTCCAAATCCTTTGTGTATCTACCCTTCCTCCTTCTATAAGTTACAAAAGTATCTTCTTCCGGATTCATTTACTTTTCATGTTCAAGCCCACAGCTGACAAGAAACATGCTCTGATACCACTATAATATCCCAACTGATATTCTATTGTACTTTGGTAATATATTTGTTGTTCAGATACTCAAATAGTGTTGGAAAGATGAATAAAATGTGCATGCAAAAGTGTCGTGCCAGATGGCCCTAAAATATAGTTAATCTAGAGAGATAATAAGGCAAAGACTTTCAGTAAGAAGATATACACTTACCATTGATAATCAAGTTGATAGTCCTCCAATAGATAAGATGCATGCAGGGTTTGCCAGAAAGATAAGAGAATAGTGCTCCTCTCCTGAATTTGACGACCAGCTTCAAGAGTGCCCTCTTCCTGATGATGTTGACGTTTTTGAGGGAGGAGTTGTCTGTTGTTGCTAAGACTTTGTGGGGGTGATGGTCTAGATCTTCCGAAGAGATGGGAAGGCACATGCAGAGATTTTGCCTCCTCTAAGGCACCGAACGAATTGTTTTGCTCTGGAGGATGACGTCTCCCTTCCTCCCACGAATATACTGCTGGATGCCCCGGATATGCGAACAACAAACTGATAATCACCCACTACGGAGTGATGAGTCTACTGAGAAAGATAGGGATGACATGCAGAGGAAAGACTGAGATTCTGGGCCCCAGCGAATTCTTCTAAGGATTTCCAACTATTCCCCGGCTGCAAAACGTGAACCTGCAAATAAATCTCCCTCTGTGTGTTGGATCACTGAAGATGAATGGATATGGTGAAGATTGATGATAGACCTGGATGATTTATCCTGAAGTGATTAGGGTAGATAGATTTCACTGCCGAAACCTCTTGTTTGTTGAAGACCTTCGTCTCCAACCCCAACTTGTTGCTACACCTGCTGTTGCTGCTCTAGAAACCAAACTCAACAATAATAATCATAGATAATCCCTTTGGTTCAATGACCCTTCTTATATAGCTTTAGCATGTACTTTTAGGGTTTGCATGTCACTTTTAGGGTTTGCGCTTTACTTTTGCATGCATGCAATTCTAATTTCTCGTTGACTTTAAGACTGAAGAAATAAGGCCTGCATCCTCTGCATGCTTTATGATATTAACTCTGATGGCCTTCTTTACTATACTAATGACTTAATAATACCGAATTGATGTTCCTTTCTGCCTCCTAGTGATATTAGTCCTCAGTTATTCCCTTTTCTTTAATACCTGCTCGAACCTATGGGAATAAAATAGGTTAGGGAGTGTCTTTGGTGATTTAATTAAAAGAGGACATTACACCCTTAATGTAAAATTGTTGAAATAATGTAACTTCGAAGAATATTCTACTTATACTTCACATTATTATTATTCCTCCTTCGAGAGATGTTACTGATGTAAAAGGTCATGTAAATGTCATGAGGTAAACCCTTAGTTGTAAGTCGGGTCAATAGCACCCAAAAGAGATGAATATAATTATTATTGTGAAGTTTACCTAGGTAGGTCGACCCTGTCAATAGGTAGGTAGACCGAGTTAGGGTAAAAGTCAGTTGGGAAGTTTAGTATAAATAGGGAGGTGCCCTCCCTCATTTGTACACACTTGCATTTCGCAAGAGAGGGAAAGAAGGAGAGACAGAGAAGGAGGAGGACCAGTGTCTTTGGTGCTTTGGCTCTTATGCTTGGGGTTTGGTCTCTCACTTGATGAGACCTTGTTCTTTGGTCATTGCATACTCGTAATCTATTTTGAAGAAGTTTTGCTGGGTTTTCTCCCTTTAGGGTTTCCCAAGGTAAATTGTTGGGTACCTTGTGATTGTGTTTCTTTTAGTGATCCTCTTTATGTTATTATTATGAAAATGTATTAAATGCTAATCATGTTAGGACTTAAACTATGACAGCGTAGAAAAATTAACATGGGATCAAAGCTAGCCTGAAAAGAGCAGCTTTCATGAGGTAAATCTCTCTCTCCTTCTCCAGACAAGGAAATTAGGGTTTTCTGATAAAGTGGAATTTTTGAGTGCAAGTGACATAGGGAAGTGCACCCCTCCTAGGTGCATCTTTTGGCACCAAGATCGAAGTTTTCCAGTGGCCAAATCCCCTGGAAAGTCAAGCCCTAGTTTGGCTTGAAACCAGAAAACTAGAAACAGAACCAGAAATTGCAGTCTAAGATCTTGCAAGTCCAGTTTCAAGGGTTGGAATTTGGATTCTTCATAAATTGACTGCACCATCATACTCGCCTCAATCAAGCGCATCTTTTGGTGAGTACAATTTTTATTTCTGAGAAATTTTCATTTTTATCATTTTCTGATCTCTAGGACAAGATGTCTCTAAGCACTAAGCTTGTTGACAAGTTGGAAGGTATAGAAAACTTCTATGCTTGGAAATACAGAATAGGACTCATTCTAGAAGAGAATGATCTTGCAAAGTTTATCAAGGGAGTCATGCCAGAGCCCGAAGAAGATGAAGCAAAAGAAAAGTACAAGAAATATATGATTAGACCCAAGAGGATCATAGCTAATTCAATCAAGGATCATTGATTCCTCAAGTATCCTCTAAGGATACACCTAAGGAGATCTTTGATGCCATATCAAGAATGTATGAAGAAGAACCTCCTAAGAAGTCAGCAGAGGAAGAAGTTGAAGAATATATTCTATTCTCCGCTCTCTCCAAATCTGTGGCACCTGGAAGTGATACATGGTTGATTGATAGTGGTGCTTCAAGCCAGAAGAAGACTCTCTCCAGTTTTGAAGAAAGGGATTCTCCTCAGAAAGTTTCACTAGGAGATGACTATCAATATCCCATCAAGGGAATAGGAGAAGCCACATACAAGCTTGATTCAGGAACCCCAATGAAGTTGACGGATGTATTATATGTGCTTGGATTGAAGAAGAACTTACTTCCTATTTCAGCCCTAGATAAGAAAGGATTCTAGGTTGTCTTTATAGATGGTGAAGTTCTTAGGTGGCCTAGAGGTAAATCTCTAGAAGATGCATCTGTCATTGGGACAGGAGAAGGTGGCCTATATAAATTGAAAGGTAACTCTGAAGCAGCCTTGATTCATGATACTACAAGTCCATGTGAACTATGGCATAGAAGGCTTGCTCACATAAACTACAAAGTCCTACCACATGTGAGTAAGGTAGTCACAGGCCTACCAAACCTACAGATTGATCGTGAAGGAATATGTAAAGGATGTGTGAAAGGAAAGAACATAAAGAATCCATTTCTGAAGAGCGACACGAAGTCAGAAGGAATATTGGAACTTGTACACTCAGATGTATGCGGTCCTCAACATCTTTAAGTGGGTGTGTATACTATGTAACTTTCATTGATGATTACTCTCGTAAGACTTGGGTTTGCTTTTTGAAATCAAAAGATGAAGTGTTTGGAAAGTTCAAAGAATTCAAAACATTGTTAGAAAATCTTTCAGAAAGAAAGATCAAGACACTCAGGTCAGACAATGGAGGAGAGTATACTTCAAATGAATTTGGAAGCTTCTGCAAAGATGCTGGGATTCAGGGGGAACTTACCACTCCCTATAATCCACAACAAAATGGTGTTGCTAAAAGGAAGAACCGGACCATTATGGAAGCAGTGAAGACTATGATCTTTGATCAAGATCTTCCTATGTACTTATGGAATGAGGCAGCAAGGACAATAGTATATGTCCAAAACAGAATATCCCATAGTGCACTTGGATTCAAGACCCCTGAAGAAATGTTAACAGGCAAGAAACCAGAGGTAAGTCACCTCAATATATTTGGTTGTCCAGTGTTTGTTCATATACCAAAAGAGAAAAGAACCAAGTTGGATCCTTCCAGAAAGAAAGGAATATTTGTTGGGTACTGTGAGGTCTCCAAGGCCTTCAGAATCTATATACTAGGTTAACATCATATGGAAATTAGCAGGAATGTAACCTTTGATGAAGATGCAACTCTCAAGAAGTCGAGAAAGTGCCAACCTAAAGAAACATATGAAGAAGTTGTAGCTCCCAGAGATGCAGAACCAATGAAATAAGTTGCACCTTCTCATGATGATCAGATTCCGAAAGAACATGATATGTTGGAGCCCCAAGAAAATCCCCACAAGAGAAAGCCAGCTTGGGCTCATGAGATTATTCAAGAAGCAGAAAGGTATGGTGCTCCAGAAGGCCCCAAAAGACAGAGCAAGAAGGCAAAGCCATTTCCTAGTTATGTGGCTTTGATGTGTGATTTTGTAGACAAAAAACCTACTTGTTTTGAAGCAGCAGTTCAAAAGAAAGAATAGAAGCCATGACGGAAGAATACCAATCCATAATGAAGAATGATGTGTGGGAAGTAGTTCCCAAGCCAGAAGGAAAAAGTGTGGTATCTTACAAATAGATCTACAAGATAAAACATACAGTCGATGCAAGTATCGAGAAGTACAAAGCCAGATTTGTGGCCCATGGATTCTCTCAAAAGGAAGGAATCAATTATGAAGAGACATTTGCTCCTATAGCTAGGTACACTTCTATCAAAACCAATGTTGAAAAATTCGACATAGGCAAAATCGAGAAAAATGGGAGAACAAAGTCGATACTGAATCTTGAAACATCATAGTTGTCCAATCAAGGAATCAAAAGTGTATAAAGTTTAAACAATACAAAATAACATCACATTTATAAATGTATCTGAGGAAACTAACATTTAGCTATCTAATATCAATGTCATGTTCCCCTTTTACAGGAAAATATCATGGGTTGTTTGTTAGGCCTGCCCCTAGCACTAGTAGTAGCAACAGAAGGCCTTGGCCCTGCATCTAATACCGGACATTGAGTGATGGATGGAGGACTAGATGTATTAATTGGTGCAGAAGGTGGTGGCGATGCTAGCACATCACCCTCCATGGTGTCTCCAACCTCCTCCCCCTCCTCCTCCTCCTCTTGCCCCTCCTCTATCTCTAGCCATGCAGGTGACTCCTCCATGATAGAAGTCTCAATCTCCGCCCTCCACTTAGACAATATATCAGTATTGTCCAAGGAGATGGCATTTGCATCTCGTTCTTTCTATATCTATGTCAACCACAAGCAGAGATTGTAATGAACATACACCAAGTCATTAAGACATGTGACTCCAACATGTAAGAGGGTAATAAAAAAAAATTATGAGTCTAGAGGTTAATAAATTAATAAATTATAATATCTTAGAGGATCATAGATTCATAAATTGCATTAAACATTTAGAGGTTAATAAATTAATAAATTATAATATCTTAGAGGATCATAGATTCATAAATTGCATTAAACATTTAAATTTTAAATGCATTTGCTTGGTTGAAATTCTAAGTTCTAATCTTCTGCGTCTCTTTGCATGTAGTTTTTCAAATACACTCCAATTCCGCTCACATCCCGAAGCGATACAGGTTTGGTTAAGGATTCCGATGGCAAATTTCCGTAAATTTGGTGTCCTCACACCATATGTTCGCCACCAAGTGGCTACACCAAACAAGAAAGAAAGATAACTAAATTACATTTCATTACATTCAACATTGGAAAACTAAAATAGGAAATAAATAGAAATAAATCATAATTCATCTTTCAAATAAAGGTGAAAACTTAAAACACTCTAATAACTTACCTGGCATGAAATCGGTCTTGTCACGAATAGCATCACCAAAGCTAAATACTCCAATACCATCTCGAAACACCTCTATCTCGCGATTGATTGCATTGCGAGTCTCATAATCAGGTATCATCCTCCGAATACACTTCTACCTTTTCTGATTTCTTTACAATTGACTTGATAGAAGGTTGTGATCTTGCTCCTGTTCGTGCAACAAAATGGGATGAGAGCTCCGCCCTCCCGATAGGTGAAGCTGTGGAGACCCTCCCACTACCCACACCGATAGTGGTAGATAGAGATGCACCTACACTTCTTGCTTGACCAAAAGCCGCAAGCTCAGCTTTGTTTGCAGCGATCTCATCCTTCTTTCTATTTTTTTCATGGATGGCGTCATGGGCAGATCTCATGATTTATGGGGTCACTGCAGTACAAAAGCCAACATCATGGCCAGGTAGTTTGGCTAGATGGTATTTCAACCTGTTAACCCCTCCCAACATGTGATGCCCACATAATTTGCAACTCAAATTTTGCTTATTTGTTCCATCCTCGGGCTCACCATACTACCAAAATGGGTCCAATACATTTGGCATTTTTGCAATTGGAATGACAACCTCAAATGCAACCCTAGGGCACAAAAACACAAAAAAATACATTAAACTCCATTGGAAAAAAATAGCAACATTCTAGCTTAAAAAATCAAACCTCTAAATTTAGATTTTAAGCCATGAAAGATAAGAAGAAGAGGGTGGCTAAACAATTAAGAAAACAAGCATGCTATTTTCCATTCTAATTTTTAAATCCCCCTTACATTGTGATTGTTTTTCATATTTTTGGGCATGGAAATCAATGGCAAAATAGAAAAAAAAAATAGCAAAGAAATAGTCAAAGAAATTTGCAAGAAAAAATGCAAGAAAACTTCCAAACAATCCATGGAAAAGATAGAAAAACAATGGGATAAAATGTACATACCTGTGAGGAATCTTGAACACTTGCTCCACAAAAATCCTTGATAGAGATGGTAAATGGTGTTTGAAAGCCTCCAAAGGTGTTGGTGGTCTCCTCTTGCCCTTCTCACTCCTCTTCCAACAAACCTCTTTGTCAAATGACCCCAAAAAAACGATTTTTCCTCTTTTAAGACGCGGATTCAAGTGGCTGGGCGATTTTTTGGGTCGACCCACGAGTTTTTCGAAAAAGTCGCGCTTTTTCCTAAAAAGTCGCACCTCCACGATTTTTTTAAAAATCGCGACTTTTACTTGCCGAAAAATCAGCTTGGAGTAAAAGTCGCGATTTTTTGGCGAGGTTTTAAACATTGATCAGAACCATCACGGCACTAGCAGCCAAGATAGAATGGAAGTTACATCAGATGGATGTGTAAACAACCTTCCTAAGTGGTGTTATTGTAGAAGTGTACATAGAACAGTGACAAAGTTTTGAAGTCGAAGATAGAAGACACATGTTTGTAAATTGAAGAAGGCTCTGTACGGATTGAAGCAAGCTCCAAGAGCTTGGTATGGAAGCATTGATAGTTTTCTGACGAGCTTGGGCTTTACCAAATGTAAGGTTGATCCTAACCTTTACTTCAAGGTTATGGATGATGAACTTGTCATGTTATTGTTGTATGTGGATGACTTATTTCTGATAGGTAATGAGAAGCAAATCTCAAAGTGTAAAAAGAAGCTCGTTGCAGAATTCGAGATGAAAGACCTTGGCTTGATACATTATTTTCTAGGTCTTGAAGTATGGCAAAGCCCAGAAGGAATCTTCCTTAACCAAGGGAAGTATACAGTGGAAATCCTGAAAAGGTTTGACATGTTGGAATGTAAAGTCATGGCCACACCCATGGATACACACTTGAAGTTGCTGACTGATGCTTCGTCAAAATTAGTGGATGTGACACTATACGAACAGATCATTGGTTCATTGATGTATCTGACGAATACCCATCCAAATATATGCTTTGCTGTGAACACTTTTGAATCGGTATCTGGTTGAGCCCAAACATGTTCACTTGGTAGCTGCAAAGCATGTGATGAGATACCTAAAAGGTACGATAATCTATGGTCTCAGTTATACTAGAGATCATGACTTCAAACTGTATGGTTATATAGGTTCAGATTGGGCAGGAAGTGTCTCAAATAGAAAGAGCACTTCAAGAGAATGTTTCGGTCTGGGGTCAACCATGATCTCATGGCTAAGCAGGAAGCAGTCCAGTGTTTCTCTCAGCACTGTAGAAGCGCAATATATTGCAGCTTGTTCCGCCAGTTGTGAATCCATATGGCTTTGAAAGTTGTTATCAAATCTATTCGATCTGAAGATGGATGCTACCATGATTCTATGCGATAACCAAAGCTGCATGAAGATGACAGAAAACCCCGTGTTCCATGATAAGATGAAGCACATAGAAATCCGGTACTTCTAAATTCGTGACATGGTACAGAAGGGAGCTATAAAGCTCCAATGTGTGAGCACAGATGAGCAGGTTGCAGATGTGTTGGCTAAGCCTCCGTCTCGTGTGAAGTTTGAACACTTTCGAGACATGCTTCGTGTTGTCCGTAAGGACTTCCCTCGAAAGGGGGAGTAGTATTGATACAATGGAATCCTGATCACGGTAGGTAGCTCAATTGGGATTGATCATCCTTAGACTTGATCCCGTAATTCCGAAAGGAAGGATCGTCTTAAATGTTGATCTTGTTGGACTTGATCCCGTAATTCTGAAAGGAAAGATCATCCAAGATGTTGATGTTGGGATTGATCATCCTTAGACTTGATCCTGTAATTTCAAAAAGGAAAGATCGTCTTAAATGTTGATCTTGTTGGACTTGATCCCGTAATTCTGAAAGGAAGGATCGTCCAAGATGTTGATGTTGGAATTGATCATCCTTAGACTTGATCCTGTAATTCCGAAAGGAAGTATCGTCTTAAATGTTGATCTTGTTGGACTTGATCCTGTAATTCCGAAATGAACGATCATCTTAAACCTTGATGTGGAAGGATCATCCAAGATGTTGATGTTGGGATTGATCATCCTTATACTTGATCCCGTAATTCCAAAAGGAAAGATCGTCTTAAATGTTGATCTTGTTGGACTTGATCCCGTAATTCTGAAAGGAAGGATCATCCAAGATGTTGATGTTGGGATTGATCATCCTTAGACTTGATCCCGTAATTCTGAAAGGAAGTATCGTCTTAAATGTTGATCTTGCTGGACTTGATCCCGTAATTCCAAAATGAACGATCATCTTAAATCTTGATGTAGAAGGACTAACCATCCTTAGACTTGATCTCGTAATTTCAAAAGGAAGGATCGTCTTAAATGTTGATGTGGATGGACTAATCATCCTTAGACTTGATCCCGTAATTCCGAAAGAAAGGATCGTCTTAAATACTGATGAGTAATGGACTTGATCCCATAATTCTGAAAGGAAGAATTGTCCAGAATGTTAGTAATGGACTTGATCCCATAATTCTGAAGGAAGGATCGTCCAGAATGTTAGTAGTGGACTTGATCCCGTAATTCCGAAAGGAAGGATTGTCTAGAATGTTAGTAGTGGACTTGATCCTGTAATTCCAAAAGAAAGGATCATCCAGAATATTAGTAAGTGGACTTGATCCCGTAATTCTGAAAGGAAGGATCGTCCAGGATGTCAGTGATGGACTTGATCCCGTAATTCTGAAAGGAAGGATCATCCCGTGTATGTATGTGTTAGTTGTGATTAGTATTGGTAGCTCCACAAAGACTTGATGTCGTAATTCTGAAAGGAAGAATTGTCTGAGTACCACAGATGTGTTGTCCATGATCCCGTAATTCTGAAAGGAAGGATCATGTTAGTTGTTGTTATCCCTGCCATAGATGNGATGTCGTAATTCTGAAAGGAAGAATTGTCTGAGTACCACAGATGTGTTGTCCATGATCCCGTAATTCTGAAAGGAAGGATCATGTTAGTTGTTGTTATACCTGCCATAGATGATGTTACTCCAGCCTTGAGTTGTTGATGATGATGTCACATGTTGATGTTATTCCAGCTTTATGTTGATGAGCCAGCCTCGTGCTGGTGTTGTTGTTGTTGTTATTCCAACCTTATGTTGATGAGCCAGCCTCGTGCTGTCAATGCTAGTGATGTATCAGTTTTTATGCAGATGATGATTCAGTTCCATGTTGCACATGATGATGTTCCAGCAGATGATGATGATGGTCCAGCTCCATGCTACAGATAATGTTCCAGTTCCATGCTGCAGATGATGATGCTCCAGCTCCATGCTGCTAATGATGTTCTAGTTCCATGCTGCAGATGATGATACTTCAACTCTGTACTGAAGATGTTGATGGTGATACTTCAGCTCTATATTGAAGATGTCGATACTCCAACTCTGTGCTGCAGATAATGATGTTGTTCAAAACTTTCGATGATCTATAGGTGTACCAGACAATGTTCCAAAAGATGATGTTGATGATGCCTCCTCTCTCTCCTTCTGATGTACCAGACAATGTTCCAAAAGATGATGTTGATGATGCCTCCTCTCTCTCCTGATGATGTTGTGTAAAGCCACACCAGTTGTTGCTGTTGTCAGTAGAATACCCTTCTTGTTAAGGGGGAGTGTTGAAATAATGTAACTTCGAAGAATATTCCACTTGTATTTCACATTATTATTATTCCCCCTTCGAGAGATGTTACTAATGTAAAAGGTAATGTAAATGTCATGAGGTAAATCCTCTTTTGTAATTCGGGTCAATAGCACCCAAAAGAGATGAATATAATTATTATTGTGAAGTTTACCAAGGTAGGTCGGCCTAGTTAGGGTAAAAGTCAGTTGGGAAGTTTAGTATAAATAAAGAGGCAACCTCCCTCATTTGTACACACTCACTCACACTTGTAATGCGCAAGAAAGAGACTGAGAAGGAGGAGGACCAATGCCTTTGGTGTTTTGGCTCTTATGCTTGGGGTTTGGTCTCTCCCTTGATGAGACCTTGTTCTTGGTCATTGCATACTGGTAATCTATTTTGAGGAAGTTTTATCGGGTTTTTTCCCTTTCGGGTTTCCCAGGGTAAATTGTCGTGTACCTTGTGATTGTGTTTCTTTCAGTGATCCTCTATGCTGTGATTATGAAAATGTATTAAATGCTAATCAAGTTAAGACTTAAGCTATGACAGCATAGAAAACTTGACAAAAAACATAATAAAAACAAGTGGGCCACCCAGTGCCCAATCTCCATCCCCCCTAGGGGATCCGTGTCACTTTTCGTGGTTTGCCTTCTATTTGGTTTTCTGCTTTCAATAACTAACCAAGCTTAAAAAATAAGCATTTGTTGGTTCCAATTCAACGTTGGAACACAAACTCACCAAAAATATTTCAAATTCTTAGTGTAAATTAGCCATATTTTTACACTTACCTCACTAGATTAGCTTAGTTTCTTTTCCTAGATTAGAATAGTTAGTTGTTTTGTCAATTATTTCATTTTTTTGCTTAAAGTAACGAAGCAAGACTCACATCCCATATTATACTCTTGTGACCATTGCAGGCTTGTCTAATCATAGCTTTCAATCAAAAAGGGGATTTCAAGTGGCTAGCATAATAGGAAAATCCACCTTAAGCATTATTGTTGAAATGAGAGGTTAGTGAACATGGCGTGAAGTCAGGGGGATACTCATTAATGGGATTCAATCTTTCCACATTGGACATCCAACACTATTGCTTTGTACTTACTTTTGATAATAATCTTTCAATGGGCCAAACCAGAAATAAACCACTTTAAGCAACTCACCTTTAATAACTTAGAACACACCAAGAGCACAAGCAAAACATTCCCTTTTCAACAACTGTCTTTTATCTTTCGGCACTGGTCCTTTGTTGATTCGGTAATTTTATTTCAAGTATTATGATATGATGCTAGTTTAGATTTGTTTTTGTTGCTTTTGTTTTAACAAGCTCCTAGATTTATTTTTTGTAACATAGCTTACTCAGCCTTAGTTATTTTTTAAAGACCACCCCCTTTGGCTTCCCTAGGAGTTGGCCTAGACAGAGCAGGCAAGTATTAAGTGACACAACTTGACTCGTGACTTGCCCCCAAGGACACACACAGTGGATTGAATATTATGCCATGTTATTCGAGGTGTGTATTAGGCAGCAACACCTTACTGACATGAGTATTTTTTATGCCACGTAAGCCATTAGAATTTAAAAATTTTAATTACGTGTTTTATTTGAAAGTTAGATTATGTTTTAATGAAATGTAGTTTACGTCTTTTTTTTGTATTTGTTATAGATGTTTGGTGGCAAAATTATGGTGAAAGTGCACCAAATTTACGGAATTCTTCCATTCAGGTAATGTAGCCAAACATGTAGCGCTTCAAGCTGTGAGCGCAATTAGAATGTGTTTAAAAAAATACACTCAAAACACATAACATATTAGAAATTCAACTAACTAATTACAATTATTATTATTTATTACTATTTGACATGTTTATGGGCCTCAAGTGTCAAGGCTCATTAAATTTATTTATGGCCCTCTTATAGGTTGAGTTCCCATGTCTCAATGATTTGGTATATGTCCACTGCAATATTAGACTATGGATGAGGCAGCTGCAGAAGGTACGTACTGTGGATACCATTTCCTTAGACAATATTAATATGTTGTTTGGGTAGAGGAAGGAGTCTAAGGCCCCTATTATGGAGGAGGCACCTGCATGATTGGAGGGGGAGCAATGACGGTCGCATGAGGAAGGGGAGGTGCAACTAGAGTCGAGTGTAGAGGACATTGGCATCAGCAAGGGTGATGTGGCAGCATCAACATTAATACCACCTTCTACACAAGCTGATATATCTACCAGTGTGGAAGACATCGCCGATATATCGCGATGTTTGCGATATATTGCGATGTCCCAAGGAAAACGATATATTCCAGGGTAAAAATCACGATTTTTGAAAATATAGCGATATTTTCCTTATTTTTTCGTAAACATCACGAGTCAACACAAAAAATCACCAAGCCCGCGGACAATCCAGGATATAAGTCAATTTTTTACTTTTTGTTGGTCATTTTACTTGCTTGTTGAGGGGTTTGGAGAGCAAATGAGCTTTCTATCATTTTGCTTGGAGCCAAGGAGTAGATTCATTGTGTTTCCATCAACCATCACCGAGTTATTGTGGATTGGGAATTGATTCCCATCATTGGGTTCTCAATTTACAGGTGTGTATATCATTGTGAAACCATTTGCTCATATTTTTTTGGTAAATTTTTTATAGGTTTAGGGTTATTACTCTTATCAATGTTCCCTCTTCTTGCCAAATTTTAAAGAGAGATCTACTACCATTTATGCCAAATCTATGACTGTTTTGATATTTACAACATGATTTTTTTGGGGAAGGGGGGCAAATTTCAATGAATCTTACTATCTACTATCTCCATTATTCAAGCTTGAATCTGAACATTTTTTTTCCCAAGTTGAATCATTGTTGGGTGAAAAACCATAATGCCTAAAGTTCTATTATATTTTTTGATGATATTTTGAGGCTCTAGAGTCGGTACACTGATTACTACTCAGGACATGATTTAGTATTGATGCATCATATATCATTAGACATCTTATACACCTCATATATTTCTGTTTTCTTTTCATGTTTATGTGGCAATGTGTTTATTTGACATTGTTGTTGCTTTAAGTATTTGAAAATTTGAAAAAAAATGATTAATTTTCTTCTTTTTTTAAGTTTGCCGATATTTGCCAATATTTTCCGATATTTTCCCCAATGTTGCCAATAAGTTGTGTTCCGGACCCTTGGCTATATTTTCGCTAACACGATGTCTTCCACACTGATATATACAACCTCTAGTTGACATCAAACAGATGATGCAGGGACTTCTAGTGGCAAATGAACCCAGTGAAATGGGGAGAGGTCATTGATTCTCTCAGGGTTGCCAAAGCGTCTCCC
>LPNX010990129.1:134976-241891 GCA_001517045.1 Pseudotsuga menziesii | reverse complement strand
AAAGTCATTTCCGTTGGGAGCTGAATAAAAAGAAAAGTGTTTAATCCGCCAAACAAAGAGGAGATCTGCCAAATAAAACTAAAATGCCAAGCATATTGATAGANAGAGTTGAAAAATGGATAAGGATTCTAGATCCTTTCCACTTGTAAGTACTTGGATAAGGTTGTTAATGAGTCACTGATGACTCGTAGAAGTAGTTGAGCTTAAGAAGGATTCTGTTCCTTAATCATAGGATCTGGAAACAGAAATTCATTGTAATTAAATACAAGTTTTGTGGATGATTAGTCAGTGGAACCTAGTTTGATCTAGCGTAGCCTAGATGAGGGTTGGCTCACAGAGCTCGAGGAGAGNTCAAAGAATGGTGAAGGACCATATTCAAGGCAGATTCCAGTAAGAAATAAACTGGAAATACGAGTCTGCTTAATATTGGGCAGGTGGTGCCTGCATCACTGAGGCATTATTAGCAACTGGAATGAATAAAGCTTTGGCAGTTACTCATGGATGGAAGAAATCATCATTCTCATGTTTGATTTCTTTTGTTTACCATAAGTCCATGTCATTGAACTGTTTCTTTGTTCATATTCTTGCCATTGTATACTTTGCTAACTTGGGTTTGAAACAAGGATAAGATTAAGACGTTTACAACTATCTTGTGGATCCACTCAATCTTTTGTCATTATATGAATTAATGTTATTGACCATCCATGCTCTTGGTTTATGCAATACTGTGTTTCAACTCCAGTATCATTAACTTGCTCCTGGCAATAGGATTTATTTTCTGCACTTTGCTTTCGCAATTTAAAACAAATATAAAAATCTTTTTGAACACATAAAATGAATCCAATAGCCATTGCTGCAAATTGGAGGATCCTTCAATGGGGGTGGGAACCACACTTTGAGGGTTTTATCCTGACGAATCTGTGTGTGTTGACAAGGGTCAAAACCCATGTCAACAGTAAATTTATAGAATTTAGAGACAATCATGGTGTGTATTCCAATATGACAATTAAGGGAGGGTGTTAAAGTGAATGTTTATGATGGTGATATCTTAGGAGTTTATTAATGTACTGGATGTCTTTTTGTCGTAACGTCACCTTATGTAATAAAGTTATGATGATATCATAATATAATTATGTGTTATGTCTTAGCTTAAGTCATGTGATTCCATAGAACATTATTGAACATTAATGATTATGCAACTCACCATAACATAGTACCTCTCTCCCACCTATGTATTATGAAATTACATCATGAAATAAAATATTCAAAGTATCATTGCTTTCTCTTTTATGCATTGTTATCTGCCATAGTATTTGTGTGAAACTCTGACAAGAAATCCATCTGGAAGGTTGAAACCAACCTGTAAATGATGTTAATAATGACATCATAGATTCATATATGTAATTTATGATCATTTTCATAGCGAAAACATGGAAACAATGAAATTATATTTGAAAAGATTGAAGTATTATCCATACAAAATCTGGCAAAGTGCCAAGGTAGACCACAATCACATTGGCTGCACCTTCTCCCTTGTAGTCCCACTCCTCTGCGTTTTTAGCCTCCAGAAGTGACAACATAGTCATTTGTAGTTCAACACTCCTTTCAGTTTTCCTGCGAAAATGTGAAGCATATTAACAGCTTTTTTAAAGGAAAAAACTACTATTCTAATCAGATTAGCCCTACAACACATCTTTAGTATAGAATTTTGCTCAAGAATAAAATAAACACTTGTGTACATGACAAAATATTAAGTGTCAGTTAAATCAGGTTTTGGCAAGTATAAAGAGAGATAACACAATAAATAATAACTTCGGGCACTGAAAGATGGATGCACTATCACAGAACTACTTTATGACAAGAAAAAACTAGTCGGAAACCAATTCTCCATAGCTGATACATGTTTAAAATGGAATACTTAGCTGTATATTTTTGTTGCCAAAGTGTAAGAATCAAATTATAACAGATGCACTAGTATTGCACTTTTTGCCAGGGCGCTGAACCTTTGGCCCATGGTATTGAAGTGATTTGATGGTTTGGCGTATGGATTTAGATTGTGGCACATGGTTTTTGATATTATATGATTATCTTTTTAGGAGCAGTTCACTATTTATGCACTTTTCCCTTAAGCACTCAATCTTTAGACCTTGTTTGGAGTTAATGAAGGGGTTTTCTCACATGGATCAACATTACTGACACATATTTTGAGGACCCTCCATTATTGGGGAGGTTGTTACAACAATCTAGACACTTGATTGCACACTTCTCCATAAGATCAATCTTTTGAGGGCCTGCTAGCTTGTTGGGAGGAGCACCCTAACCCTTTTTGCAAAGTGGTGGCAAAATTTTGGCATTTCAAGAAAGTGGTCACTCTTATCTAATGAAGCGCCCCCTTGATCTAGAGATCATTGGGACATTTGAGAGAGATCATGGATGAGTACCTTAAAGGAGAATGTGGCATATTACTCAAGGATGCATATGACATGGCCAAACAAGCTTTGCTTAAAGAGTCATTTTGCTTAAGAGGACAACTGGCTATAAATTTTCCTAGCCCTAGGTGAATGTTGTCTTTATGTTCTCAAATTAATAAACTGATATTTAATTTGCAGAAATAAAAGTCTACACATAGCAATATTCACACATGTAGCTGGAAAATGATAGCATAAGTGGAAACATAGTATGCACACAATTTACTCCTTCAAATCAGCTTTTCATTAATGGTTCAAAGCTTACAAGTTGCCAAAAACAAGCAGTTGTACAGTACAGTCAAATGAGGCAAAAATCTGCACACTTGCCGAGAAAATATGCCCACTAGAAACCGAGAAAATCAGCACTCACACTGCTCTACTGTACAGCAGTCTGTATGACTATACAGGCATGTTCCATTCAGTTTTACTAACATGTCTGTATGACTATACCGAATTCTGTACTAATCCGTACAACTGTATGAATCTGTTCTGCTGCAACCTGGTTACTGAAATCTGCCGGGTTGTTGAACCGAGTTCTTCTCCAAGACTCTAACTCTACTCTTCAAATTAGTTTCTTCACCTTTTGACCATACTGTCCTCAAGTAAAGAATGACTGTGTCTTAAACCTCCACCTTGACTTGCCTTTATCCTTTAGCTAAAACCATAATCCCTCGATGAGATGCACATTTGAGATTAGTTTAAATCACTAATGTATTAAAAATACACTTCATTAGACTCAACAGCTAAATATAAGATTTTCACTTTATTAATAAAGTGAATTACAAAATAGATTTCACTTGGATGACTTCTTGTACGTTTGACACTAAACCTATACAAAAGTTCCTATTCAAACTCTAAAAATCAACACTTCCTCTTAGCTAAGAAGAAATTCAGCACCAATCCAAATGTCTTTGAATGCTTCAAACTTTCCTTTTGCTATAGGCTTGGTCAAAATATCAACAATCTATTGATATGTGGGTACATACTGAAGCTTCACTACTCCCTTCTAAATCTTGTCTCAAATGAAGTGATATCTGATCTCAATGTGTTTGAATCTGTCATGTAGAATTGGATTCTAAGAGGGTTTGATACAAATTTGATTGTCACAGTAAATCATCGTGGAATCCAACACCTAACCAAATAATCCTATTACCGACTAGGCTGCACCTAGTTGGACTTTCAGTGAGCCGCCAGTGATGAACAAGATACTTGTTCATATTCAGAGTTCAGAAGTCCTTTCAGGCCTCCAGGATCGTTTTATTTTTTGTAACACATGTTCATACCCCCTTGGGGAAATTGTAAAAAATGCCCTAGCATTTAATTTTTTATAAAAGGCTCGGCTTCCCAGACTTGAGCATCAAGCCGACTAGCCCAGAGTGTTTTTTCCCTTGGTTATTATTGGTTGTTGAACAAACGACTAATAATTTCTGAGTTTTTCACTCACACCTCCAAAGCTGGGGTAGTCATCTTGGTGTTTCGGCCTAGGGAGGTTATTAGAGCCTTCGTGTCGGTGTTTTTCACCATGCTAGGCATTCGATTTGAGTCGTATGGACATGTACTAGGTCCCCCTAGAGTTTCGTCAATTTCCGCAAAGAATAAATTTTTCCATTTTTTAATGGTTTAATTCTTCAGATTGTAATAAAAGTCAGATACGGAGTCCGTTTCTGACGTGGGAACACTCGTTTTCACACCCGGAGCGACCACTTTACCCATGGGACCACTTTCTACATCAGTCGGGCAGCCGGAGCACCCCGTGAGGCATTATTTGGGCTAAAGGTGCATAAAATAGCATTTTAATGCTAAATCTGGTCAAATTGGCACTAAAGTCAAAATCAATTTAAAAATTGACTTGAGTGACATGGCAAGGGTCCCATGTGACTAGCGACTCATTCATCCACCCAAAGGCATTATAAGTTTGGTTATAAAATAAGGTGATTGTTATATTATGGAGGGGATCGTATGCATGGTTAGGTGAGTTACGCCAACCAAGGAGTGGGCCCATTATATCCACGTCACATTAAAAATAAACTTAGTTTATTTTAAGTTACCATGCATTGGTTTTGGTTTTAATCATGAGCCAGTGAGTGAATAGAATATGGTGACGTCAAACAATAATTTAACTCGCCAGATCTCCTCATGTCATGGTTGGTCACGCTAAGGCTTGGCGTCATTGTGGTGGCCCACGCCCTATTTATTGGTGGCTAGCTAATAGAGACATCATATGAAACATTCTCGACTTGGCATGTGATGACGTGCATTTGTCCACGTACATGATTCACATATCATAACGCAGCCATTAGAATCGACACATTGAAGATATGTGGCAGCTCGCACTTGGGCTCGGCATCCCGATTTAGGAGTTTGTAAAAGGCAGCGAATATTTTATGGTGGATATCAGCTAATACTTTAACATATTGGAGCTCACGTCACATGTAGTCGTACAATCGGGTGAAGGAAATCGTGGCTTGCGATTTGGTCTTGGTGATGCTTGGCATGTGTTGGCAGTTTTTGGTTCATTAGAGGAGTTTGGTGAGAGAGGTGTCAATCACCTTCTCTGTTCAACTCAATCCAAGCCCAGTTACACTCTAACTTCATTTTCAGTATTGATGAGGCCCCCTTGGGTCTCCCTTTTCTTATATAAGCTGGTCTCTTCTCCTTTGTTCATCATCAAAAGGTGGAACCTCTGCTTGTAATGTTGTAACAGTTTTATTGAGTATTGTGAATAAAAGGCTTTGGAGGCAATTTCTGTGTGGGATCTATGGATGTTTGGACAGAGCTCATTCTACATTTGTGAGGTAACCTGTATTTGTTTTCATGCTTGCATATGTTTGGGATTAACTTGCTTTCGGAAGGAAATGGTATTTTTGTAGAGATAAAAGGTAATTCTTGTTAGGTTACTCTTTTATTGCAAGTCGAGGAAGACTATTTGATATATGTATGATTTCATGCTTGGATCTACATTGTTGTTGTAGTCTCTTTCGGTTTACACAGGTATTTTTTAATCCCCATTGCTAGTGTTGATAATCTTTTACAGGAAGCTAAAGCTGGAATATTGATGAGCAAATGTGCTCTACCTTTCTTTCAGTAAGATTGGAAAATAAGCTTTGTCCCTCTGATCTCACCAAGGAGGCGTTTTCTGTCCTTTAATGCTTGCTCTACTCTGGGTTCTTTAACTTTTGATCCACAAATTTCTTAAAATTTTATTTCGGTTTCAAACGTTTCCATATTAGATCTAGCATCTAAAGTCATATCAAAGGTAGATCTGATGTCTAAAAGTTTATATTTCTAGTCTGCTTCAAAGGTACATTTTAAAATTCCAGATCTAGTTACTTTTCCCTTTTTCCACAAGTCTAAGAAATTTGAAAATTAAAAAAGCTTGTTGAAAGAGTTTCTATGCATTTTAAAGTTTGATCTAGCAATTTGTGCTTGAGATTTGCTTGCCATTCTTCTCAAGAGGCAAGCAAAGATCCTAAGAAGGCAAGCTTTCTAGCTTACCTCACTTAGTTGTTTCCTTGTTTTTTTATAATCAGTAGTTACTTAGATTTTTTTTGTAAATTTTTGCATGCTGCCCAAAGACACTTCCAAAGTGTTTTTGGGCATCTTTCACTGACATATGCTTGCTGGTTTTTAGCAGGCCCATCAAAAAAGAGAAGGAAACTCTGCCCGAAATTAGCTTTTTCGAACATTTGGAGCTCCCAGGAGGCTTTCCCCTTAGCTGGGCCTATTTCCTTTGCATGTTGTAAGCCTTTGGATCCCAGATAACAAGGACCAAAGAGCATTCTCTACTGAAGCATTGTAACATATTAATAAAAACAAGTTTTGAGTAGGCTCAGTAGAGCCCGGTCCCCATTCCCCTGGGGGGATTTGTGTCGGTGTCCTTTTCTGTTTTCTTATATGCTGGTAGCGTAGTTGTCTTTCTTTATCATTTCATGCTGTGTTTAAGTTGTGCAAAAGTAATCTGAATACTTACCCACTGCGCTATACCGAAGTACCATAAGGGAAAAGATTTGAGCAGTGTAGTAATTAAAAAACAAAAAACAATTTTGTTATGCACTGCTAAGTTAAAATAAACCCCCTTGCTTTCCTAAGTACAGGTTCGTGGATAAGGGCTTTCCCAAGTACTGAATTTGGAAAGAGACTCCAGGGTTTTTATCTTTTTTCTAAATCAGAAAACTTGTTCTAATTAAAATAAACCAAGACTCCTTCCCCGTATGCTCTACACCGCTGCAGCTTGTTTGATCAGTTGGCTGTATTAGAAAGGGATACAAGTTACTAGATCTAATAGGAAAATCCACACAAGTAATTTTCTTGAGAACCCGGGAGGTTGCAAAGAGTAATCACTATAGAGTCAGGGGGCTACTCTAAGCA
The DNA here is from genome assembly GCA_001517045.1 of Pseudotsuga menziesii. Taxonomy (NCBI): domain Eukaryota; kingdom Viridiplantae; phylum Streptophyta; class Pinopsida; order Pinales; family Pinaceae; genus Pseudotsuga; species Pseudotsuga menziesii. The sequence goes on along the minus strand of LPNX010990129.1, from coordinate 235,055 downwards.
GGTCTATCCTCGCCCTGTTGGACACTTGGTATTACTGCTTTAGCACTCAGTTCGAAGGTACTTGACTTGTTGGGCCAAACCCACAATTTACCCATTCCTTAATCAATTCATTTAATAATTAAAAATTTACCAACCGAGACACTGCTATACTTTCACTGAGACTACACTAGCAACCCACTTTTGCAAACACACTTTTCATTTTGGCACTGGTCTTTTCTGTTCCTTTTTTGCATAAGTTAATCTCGCAATGTGTCATTGAATTTTGTGTATCTAGTTTGAGTTAAGGTGTTGCGAAGGTTAAGTTTTGTTGGCAGTAATTGGTAATTTCTTAAATTCATTCATTCCATATTAAAACTCCTAGAATTAATTATTTCTCTCGTAGAGTAAAAACCTTAGATTTTACTTTTCATTAGGGTCCACCCCCCTTGGCTTCGCTAGGAGTTGGCCTAGACGGAGGAGCTGAGTATCAGGTGACAGCACTTGGCTCAAGCTTGCCCCCAAGGTCGCACCCAATGGCTTGAAGATTTCTGCCACGTTACCCGAGGTGCGAATTAGGCAGCAACAAATCCTACAAACAACTTGCAAAGCCAGATGGCCTCACAACTAGTAGTACTCATTGCCATATACTCTACCTCTGCTAAGCTGAGTGCCATGAAAGTTTGCTTCTGGTTGAACCAAAATATCATCATTGATCCCAAGTTGAAGCAACACCCTGAGGTGCTTTTCCTATTTGATGCATTGCTTTCCCAATATGAGTCTGTATACCCTTGAAACTTCACCTCACCATCTCTAAAATATCTTATCCCATACTCCACTATGCCCCTCAAGTATTTGAGCACATGTTTTGCTACTACCCAATGCTCGTGCCTCGCCTCCACCATGAACTGGCTCAAGGTGTTCACTGCAAAACGTATATCCGGCCTAGTGTTGACCAAATACATCAAGGAACCTATTAGTTGCCTATACAACATAGGATCTACCATATATGAATATGAGGTAATTAATTTCTTCCAATTAGTGATCATAGGCGTGGCCATGGGGTTTGCAGTCCTCCATCCAAAATCTCTTGAGGATCTCAACTACATACTTGCCATGCCTAGAAAAAACCTCCCATAGTTTCTCCCAAGAAGTAATGCATCATGCCAATGTCCATCTCAAACTCAGTCGCCGTATCTATCTTGCACCCTGTGATGAGCTTCTTTGAACCTATAAGAAACAAATCATCTACATATAGTACCAAAATGAGCAAATCGGCTTCATCAAATATGAAATACAAGTTGGAATTTGCTTCACTTTTAATGAAACCCATGTTCTGCAAGTGTCCATTGATCTTGGAATACCATGCTCTCGATGCCTGCTCGAGTGCACACAACGTCTTTTTCAAACTGCACACATAGAACTTTTCCCATGGATCTCAAACCCTTTAGGTTGCTCTATGTACATTTCTTGCTCAATTATCCCATTGAGGCAAGTTGTTTCCACATCCATCTTATGTATACTCCATCCCAAACTGGACACTAAAGACATCAGTGCTCTAATTAAAGTGTACATGGTTACTGGAGAAAAATTATCCTCATAGTTCATTGCTCTTTCTAGGAGAACTCTCTCACCACAAACCTCGCTTTATACTTCTCTATGTTGCCATTTGTTGCATGCTTGATCTTGTAGAGGCATTTGGAAGTCAATACTATTTTCTCCTTTGGTCTAGGCACAATGTCCCAAACATCATTCTTCATGATGGAGGTATACTCCTCACATCCCTCCAAACCTACTAGTTAGCTACCTCTTAAAAGCTAGAAGGATCGAGATCTATGATGCTACTCATCAATGCCATGTAGTTTATAATCTTCTTCGACAGTTTGCTCTCCCTAAATGACCTCCAAAGAGCCTCAGCATGCTCTTAAGCATCCCTCGATGTCTGAATGAACCATCAAGGTCTCCTGAAAAAATTGGTAATAACCGATGGTTCCTCTGCATGTGAAGGTTGTTGTCCCAAACTAGAAGTCGTTGGTGACCTTGGCTCAACCTTTGAACCATCAAGGTCTCCTAACAAAACTGGTAATAACTGGTCGTTCCTCTGCATGTGAAGTTTGTTGTCCCAAACTAGAAGTCGTTGGTGACCTTGGCTCAACCTTTGAAGCTTCCTCATCCTCTCTCACTAGAATAGGCTCACGAGACTTCCTAGAGGCAAAGCAAAGTCTTCCTCAAACATTACATCCCTGCTTACAATTGTCTTTCTTTCCTCTGGAATATAGATATTGTAGGCCTTTGAAGTCTCACCATAATTAACAAACAAACCCTTCCTGCTAGAGGGCTCCAACTTGGTCCGCCTCTTGACTGAACATGGATGTAAACTGGATAGCCAAAGATGCAAAAATGATTCACCTTTGGCTTCACACCAATGAATGACTCCTCTAGTGTCTTGTCCCCCAAAATCTTGTGAGAACACCTCTTCTAGATGTAGATTATTGCATTGCATGCTTCTGCTCATAAAAACATCGACAAATCCTAGTCATCTATCATGGCCTTAGTAGCCCCTATAATGGATCAATTATTTTGCTCCACAACTTCATTCTGTTGTGGGTTGTATGGAACAGTGAACTCCCTCTTTATTCTTGCATCCTTGCAGAAATCCCTGAAATCATTAGAAATCATTGGAAGTATGCTCACCCCATTGTTCGATCTCAAAACTTTCATCTTCTTCCTTGTCTGGTTCTTCACAAGAGCTTCGAACTCTTGAAACCTGCTAAAGACCTCATTCTTGGGTTTTAACTGGATAGCCAAAGATGCAGAAATGACTCACCAATGAATGACTCCTCTAGTGTCTTGTCCCCCAAAATCTTGTGAGGACACCTCTTCTGGATGTAGATCATTCCATTACATGCTTCTGCTCATAAAAACATCGACAAATCCTAGTCATGTATCATGGCCTTAGTAGCCCCTATAGTGGATCAACTATTTTGCTCCACAACTTCATTCTGTTGTGGGTTGTATGGAACAGTGAACTCCCTCTTGATTCCTACATCCTTGCAGAAATCCTTGAAATCATTGGAAGTATGCTCACCCCATTGTTCGATCTCAAAACTTTGATCTTCTTCCTTGTCTGGTTCTTCACAAGAGCTTAGAACTCTTGAAACCTGCTAAAGACCTCATTCTTGGTTTTTAACAAGTAGATCCTAGTTTTGCGGGAGCAAACATCAATGAAGGAAACATAGTACATGCTTCCTGTGATTGATGCTACTGACATCAATCCACACACATTTGAATGCACCAGATCTAGGATCCCCTTAGACCTATGCTCACTGATTGTGAAAGCAGCCTTGACATGCTTGCCAAGCACACACACACTCTACATACTCATGCTGCTCAACGTTGAACTCTGGAAGGCATGTGACAATCTCCCTAAAAATAGGCAGTGTTCAATGATCCACGTACCCCATACTCTTGTACCAAAACTCACAGAAGTTATTTTTGTTATGCACTGGGGCTAGAGCAAGTTCACCCTGTAACCTATATAAATCGCCTTCCATAACCCCAATCACCTTAAGCTACTTTTGGGGTAGACTCAAAGGAAAAGCTCAACATGTTACCTCTAGCCAGGGACATGCATACATGCCCATAAGTGACTACCACTAACACCAAACCAGGCATACTCAAAACACAAGCAAGTGATCCCAAAGGAGGAGATGAACCTGCCACTATCTAGATATCCACAATGCATCAATTGTAGAGTCCAAACAAATCTCCAAGGGCATGCACTGAAGAAATCATAGTTGTCCTTGAACATCGCCAATCCTTGCATGGGATATATCCCACCTTCACGATTGAACCAAAATAAATAGGAATTAAAATTCTATAACCAATATATCTCATCACAGAGTTGAGGATCAAGTATGCTATACAGCTTAAAAGATCCCTCGTGTGGATGAGATAGGTCTACATGTCCTTCAAGTTTAATGGAATGCAACATGGCTTCTAGATTGATCCTTAAAAGTGGGTCTTTGGATCTAAGTCCCTTTGCACAATTGTCGTTGCCAGTAAGAAGATTATGGTATCCAACTGATGCCTGGAGGATCTTGGTTTTAGACGAGAATCCCTTTGTCTAAACATGTGACCTCATTTTCCATTTGACCTGCTTTCTTCTTATTGCAACAACGTATGTGAAAGATCTTTATCTCTATGTTGCCTAATTTTCATATAATACTTTGGATTATTCTACTAAGTCTCTCTCCTCTTGCATTTTTTTTTTTTTACCAAATTCACTATCACAAGGGAATCCCCAAAGATCATTACCTCTTTAACTTGAAGGGAATGAAGGACCATCAAGCAACTGGTATAGAGTGTATACCTATGCTTCATTGTTTGAAATTTGATGCTATTCCTACTCCCCATGAGTATTTAGCCTTTGTATTTCCTCTGGGATCATAAAGCACCCCCTACACTTGCCATCCCTATAGTTTGAACTTGACTTAGCATGTGGATACCCTACACCATTGTTGAGTCATTGGAGTACAAGAGTGGATGTCATGTGTGTTACCAAACAAAGATAAATATTTAAAACCAAAAGATCTACATTATTTATGGAAATCTCATAGACTATACCAAAATAAAATCGACATTACTTATGGAAATCTCATAGACTATAACAAAGTAATGAAGGGTACATAGAGTTATCATATCTAAACTAGACTTCAAGATAAATTTATAAAAGGCTTTTATGGGTTAACAATCTCAAAGAAGACTAAATTCTCAAAAACGTTGTACAAACTAGAGGAAAGAATAAAGGAGATGGTTGCCAATGAGGGGGATACAGAATTAACATGAACACAAGTCTCTAATTCCTCTCAAGGATAGCAACCAACGAGGAGTCTGAATTAGAAGAAATTCATTAACAAAGAGTACCTTCCCAACATGGAGGAGCCTGAATTATAAGAAATTCATGAGTAACAAAGAGTACCTTCTATATGAACTATAGTAGTTTGGGTTTCTTATTGATTTGAGGAGAGGGGAACTACAAGGATACAATTCACCTTCTTTGGTTTGTCATAGGAAAGTGTGCAGAGTCATGGATTGATGCTCAGCAAAAGATGCATACTATTTCATTAGCATTGCTAAATGGATAGTTGATAAAGGTGTGCCCCCACAAGCCATATCCAGAACACCGCATCATTCTTTGGGGACAATGATACTCTTGTTGGTTCATTGTTTGTGCTCCATTCCAATTCCTTAGTTTTTCACTTGTACAACAAATTAATATTACCCCAACTAGTAGTAGCAACATTGTTATAACCCAGTCCTAGATGTTGGTCTAGAGATTGAGTTTGAGGTGCGAAGTTGAATTGCGATGGTGGTATGATATGAGGAGTTGTGATATTAGAAATAGGTTACTGAGCTATGATTAACTAAATAAGGTTCAGGATGCTTAATGATGTCAACTATGATTGCATTAGAACAACGAGACTTATAGGTCCCTTCCGTGTGTCGATCAAGCGTGCTTGTGCAACCGTCAAAGTTATGTGATTATGTTGATTCTATTTCCATCATTTATGGACGAAGTATTAATTCTTCAGATATAATGAGGCAACAATGAAGAGAAAGATGTGCTCATAGTATCTTAGAAGGTTGTGCTTAGTAAAAGTAAAGACCGAAACTTGCCCAAGAAAATGAGCACAACCATCAACAGAATGACAAGAAAAGGCAATTAAAGAAAAAGTAAGCTAGTGATCAAGGGAACCTTGCTTAGGGCATATGCTCGATGAAGTTATAAAGGCTTCTTCTGTGAATAGTAAAGAGAAACAAGACTGTCGATAAAGTATGGATATTGATAAACAAGTAAAGGGAGTTTGAAAGATATGAAAAGTGACCCAGTGCTTGGATTATATCCCTTAGAGCTTGTTCAGCACATAATGAGAATGGGGTAGCTTAACCATTGAGAAGCCAAAGCCCAGAATGCAAATAGCCTCTTAGCACTAGGCTGAGAAGCATTGGCAATAGAGAAGGAGAAATTTCAAGGAAGATGGAGTGACCTAGTCCTTGGTGAATAGTGAAGGAAAGATACTCATTGGTTGTCAAGCGAAGGATGCCAAAACCTAGAAGCACAGAGTTGGTTGATCATTGAGCAAGGGAAAAAGAATGTCAAGAAAGGACACACATATTAAGTAAGACCAAAGGCTACATAAAGAACAATAAAACATTGATAATCAAGCATAATGAAGGATATATCATCTTTGAATTTGCCAGGGCCATTGAATTGAAGCATGTAATTTACAGGATACCATCCAGAGGCCGCAATGGTGTATCAAGCAAGTTGCAGTCAAGGAAACGAATCCAAAGAGACAGAAATTGCAACCAAAGTAAAACATAGTGTAATGTTTGTATCTAAGGTGAGATCAAGCAATAATGTCTAAAGATATGGGTTTGTAGTGCAAAAGTATGTTTGGCAAATTGAATTGCTTGGCAAGCAGAATTTGTAATGAGGAAGAGATAGGACAGTGGATAAAACACCATCTAATGGTTTTACGTCCATGGTATATACTATAGGGTATGCCCAGGAAGACTGATCAAAAGAAAAAACCAAGATGGTAACCATGCATGTGAGAGAGCAGCTTGGAAATGGAGAATTCTGTCACATGATTTCCAATGAGCAGTTGTACATTGATGTTTTGTGATATTGATTTTCAATGCCATGAAACAAAGCAACAAAGCTTGAAGCCTCATGTGATGCATGTTATTAACATTGTGCCATGGTTTGCATGGGTGCAAGAAAACCTTTATAACAACAGAGCGAGGATAGTTAACTACTCTCATTGCTGAAGCAACAATGATTTCACTTACTGATTGTGTGGCTATTACTCAATCTTCCTCCCAACCATTGCAGGGGTGCTGAAAAGTATGATACCACTCAAGAGTGGATAGAATGTATTTAAAGAAATACATATCTACAAAGGTTTGAAGTTCCAAACCCGACTTTGAAGTCATGTCAAAGAATGTTGGGTTGAATTGGTTAGAGCATATCAACAACATTAATATCTGGGTTATGTTGAATCACGGTAGCAAGATGAAAATAAGCTTACCTAGCCCCAGTGTTACGTTTCAAAGTCCTGTCTTTTAGGATCTATCTTTGGGATTAGTGTTGTAAGAACCTTGTGTATGTGGGATTTAATCTTCATAAGAAATGTTCTAAGGTTGAGGTTGTGTATGTGTAACTTGGTTTCATATATTGTATTTAGCTCTGTTGCCCACCTATTTCGACTAGGTGGCAACTCCATGTACATGAAGATGTACATAATTGTACAAATTGTACCTTGGAAAAATCTGAGGATTTTTCACTTTTGCGGGGCAATTGCCCCTTTGTAAAACGAAATGTCTGCTCCCCTGCGTGGGGAAATTAATGTAATTATATGTGTTAGTGTGGGTCATATGATATGGATGCCACACCATGGAACTGGTTGTTAGGGAAGTCCCCTCATCGAGTGTTTTTTCCCTTTCCAATTAATCTTGTTGAGTAAACAATTTTAATTGGTTTGGTTTTTCACTTGAAAATCCTCCAAAGTGGTGACGGGCGTTCTACCAATCAAGTCCATGAGGTGGCTAAGACTTCGAAAATGATTCATGACCATGCTAGACATTTGTATAGAGTCTTGCGGAGTTTCGTTATGTTGTTGTATTTTTATTAATTTTTTCTAGTTAATTAACTTCACCCCTTGGTGGTTAATTAACTAAGTTTTGATGTAATAATGTAATTGCTCAAGCACTGGCATTTTGTAATAGGGGCTATGAATGCAAGGTAAATTGCTATGAAACCCCCTAAGCCACTGCTTCGAGTCCCATGTCATTCAGACAAGTGGTTGAGGAGATAGACCATTTTTGTCTAAACAAGGTCAATTTTTCCTAGGGAATTAATTAATTTCCCTAAGTCAAAAATTCATATTATTTGATTTTGAAGGAAAAAATCAAATAATGACATGGTAATTTTGTTTGGGGGTTACTAAGCCTAGGAAAAATTTATTTCAAATTTTTCCACCCCCCCATGGCCAAGATATAATTTTTCCAAGTTTATTTTTAATTTTTCCTAAGTCAAAATTGGAAAAATTTAAAAAATATTAATTTGAAAAATTAAATCTAAGGTGGATAAAATTTTAACCTAAGTCTAGAGGTTAAAAGTATTTTTGGAGCTAATGGCTAAGGTCAAAGCAAAGGTTAAAAGGAGCCAAGTCCAAGTTAAACCCTCACATAGTGAAGGCGCTACCATAAATGAGGAGTCTACACCAAATGAAGGGCGTCAATCTAAATGGAAGAGGGCGCTAATTTAGTGGGCGTCAAAGTTAAATGGGGGCGCTACATTAATAAAGTGGGGCACTAACCACATTAGTAGAGGGCGCTACCAAGAATAGAGGAGGCCTCACATAAATGAAGGAGGGCGCTAGTTTGGAGGAGGGGCGCCACATTAAGAGGTCAAAGCCAAATCTAGAGGGGCGCCTAGCCTATGGGCCCACCCAAAACCCTAAAAAGACATCTAAGGGAGCATCTTGGTCAAAGCCCTAGATCTAAGGGTGGGGAATCATTGTCACATGGATCAAGCACCTAAGCCATTGATTGAAAATTAATCTATGGGTGTAGATTGATTGAGAAGAATGTAAAGTCAAATACCTAGATCTAGTGGTGGAGATTTAACCTATATCTACATCTAATCTCGGCCATTGATCTTCAAGGGGTTGGGGTCTTCCTCAACTATATAATGGGGGTCTCACTCCCTCATTTAACATGATCTCTCATGCTATTGTTATGCTGCCGGAATACTTCCCCACTTTTCTCTCATATTCTATTGCTATTGTAATGTTCTTGCCCTAGTTGGGCCACTTAATACAAGCGATCTTTGGAGGAACTTTTGGTGGCTCTTTTGTACATTTGCATGCTTCTTTGTAAGGTAACCTGCTTTGTATTTGTTTTAGTTGCGTTTGTATTAGCTTAGATAGCTCTCCACAAAGTATTTTGTGGAGAGACTTGTAGGTAGAAGTATTTCTATCTGCATTTGTGAGTAGATCAGTAAGATTCTACAAAGTATTTTGTAGGGTTTATTTATGTGCTCACCTCTTTGCTTACATTTTGCAGCTCTTATAAGTGTATTTGCAGGGATCTAGAACAAAGGAGCACTTTCTCCATTGGTTAAAACTTTGTTTTTCATTTTCGCACTTTTGTTCACAAGGGTTTTAAAACTCAGTTTTTATCACTGTATAGTGATAAAAACCTTGGTTTTAAGGCCCCAACCCTTAGTATATTAGTTCAATACTTTAGATCTACTGTTTAAGCATCATTTAGGTGGCTGGAAACTCAGTTTTCAGCCCTCTAAACATTATATTTCTGTTATTTTTACATTCAGATTTTTACTGTAAATTAGTGATTTTTGGGTACTAATTTTTCTGATAATTTCTTTAGTGTTTACTGTGATTTCCAGCGAAAAGCTTGCTGGTTTGTGACAGGTTTTACACAGGTGAAGGAGAGGTGCTGCCCAAATAGGCCCAGAAATACCTCAACCCTCAACCGGTTCCAAAAGGGGTCCAAACCCTCAACTCTCTCTCTCTTCTTTTCTGATATTTGTAAACCCCAACGAGAAGTTCTCTTGGGATATTCTGCAAAAGTTAAATAATCACTTGTAATCTGTATATAAATAGATTAGGAAATAGAGTAGGAAGTAGAATACTAGTTGCTTAAATTTCTGTTTATGCAATTTTTCCTATTTACCCACCTATCTTTGTGACAGACCACCATCTCTGTCACAGAGATTGAAGTGAGGTTAGTTTACTCAGTTTTATTTTTCTGTTACCCACCTATCTCTGTTACAGACCACCATCTCTGTAACGGAGATTGTTGTGAGGTTAGCTTAAGCATAATTTTTATTTCTGTTACCCACCTATCTCTGTCACAGACCACCATCTCTGTCACAGAGATTGCTGTGCGGATAGGCATTGCTGTAGCTAGTTGTAGTTTCTTTCAAGTTTCAGTAATTTTTTAAATTTTCTGTTAAAGGGTAATCATACAACCCATCCATCATGTGTATCCTCTATCCGCTTGTCATCTCCCTTTAGGGACTTCAAGTTGGATACGAAAAGCAGGATAAGTGGGGGCTTAGGTAATTAGAACAACACTTCTCTTTTTGCTACAATTTCAACACATTTTACTTTCCAAGTCCAAGATCAAGTACCAGCACCTCCCATAAGGGATACCGCTTGGTTGATCTTGTTGATAGATTAAAATAAACATTGCATGCTAAACACCCAGATAAAATTTACCCTCTAAAATTAACCAACAACCACTTCACTATTTCCTGCTCCTCTACTCGGTTATCACCCTTCGGGGTACTCGCAAGATACGACAAGGGATAGAGAAGTCTTAGTTTAATAGGCATCCATCTAGTAATTTTCCTGTTGATTAAAAACAGTGACCTCGGAGGCGACTTGGGGTAGTAGACCGTGGGGGGTCTCTAGGCGTTTTACGTCCTCCTTGTTGAGCACCAGGCCATTGGGGTTTGACTTGTGAGCTACGGGTGGGCTTTGTTCCCACTTTGTTGAGCGCAACAGCATTCCTTCTTTAACTTGAGAAGCACTAGATTGGGGTAGTCACACCACCGGTTCCAAAACTAAACTTCAAGAAGAAAAACTTTAATAAAATTTATTAAAATTAACCAAGAGACATTGCAAAACGTCCTACAAACACAGGTTACTGCTGTTCATCTTTGCCTTGCTGTTCAAGGTTTTACTGCAAGCACTTTCACACTCTTCAGTTACAAGTTTTTTCCTTCCAGTTTTTTGCAAACTCTTGTGGTAACATTTTCAGTTCATTTAATTAAGTAATCATACTGTTTAGTAATCTGTAAATCTTGTCTAATAAGCTTAATAATTGTTTCATTCATTCAATCTGTTATAATTGTGGATATTGTTAATACTGGTTAACTGCTCATTCATTTTTGTTTATATTGTTCATAGTACTTCATTTGTCCATATTGTAACCTGGTGGTTAATTAACTTAGATTTAAATTTCATTTGTAAATTTGTAGAGTTATAATTCATCCTTAGACTCCATTTGTTAATAGGCACTAGTCTTCATTTATCTCAAGGTTTGCTTGTCATAAAAAGGAATTCTTTGCATTTGCATGATTCTTGTCATTCCTTAGATAGTATAAAGTCTTGGCCTCACCATCTTAATAAAAGATCCCTTTAGTTAATTTGTAATTAATTAATAAATCTGGAACTTAGTTTTCCTATAGGGACTACCCCCCTTGGCTCTGTTGGGATCTTGCCTAAACGGAGGAGTTGTGGACTGTGGTGACAGTGGTCCCCAGCTCACGCTTGCCCCCAAGGACACACATAGCAGGTTGTGACTTTCTTGTGCCTTAAAGTGTGAATTAGGCGGCAACAAGCTCATAGTGCTTGCAGGTTTGTATCAATAACAACAAAGTGTTCTCAAAGTGACTAAAGGGTGGTCATAGATCACACTCGAGGGAAAGGAGCTTTGAGAAAAAGGAAGGCCATAAGCTACAAATGAAATATTGATCATTGTTATGGAACATATAATGCAAAAATTAATGTTGATTGAACTCCATATCTGTCAAAGAGTTTTAGCCTTAATCATGGAGATTATCGACTTTTCAACAAGGCAATGTCCTTATACATGGAGCCAATGTTAGAGCCTAAAAACATCACTTCAAATTTTTGGACTCCAACCAACATTATAGTAAAATTCATCTATCCTTCCTAGTAGAATTGAATATTCAAGGAGAAAGCATGTTCTCAAACCTATGGATGAGTCATTTAATTCAAACAAATATTAGGCTAAGGCCTTTTCGCGAACAAAATTAATTGAAGACATAAAATCCAAAAAAATGACTAAGGCTTAGAGTGTAGATGGGTTTTTGCTCAAGGAAAGGAAAGGCAATGGCATGCTTCAAGCAGTTAGCACAAGAGATCACAACGCAACAAGGAAGAAAATGATGTGCTTTTTGAGCAAGAAAAGGAAAATTCAACTAAAAGCATCAGGAGAGTGAGCAAAAGGGTTTTCTTGAACAATTTACTCAGCAATGGTTCTTGGCAAAGAAAAGACTAAAGCTTTCCTATGACTACTAGCACTGCCATAAATGGAATGATGAGCAAAGGCAGTTGTAGAGAGAGGAAATACCAAGCAAGGTGTTATCTTCGAAATAAATTTATTTTCAATAAGTTCACTCATACAATTTATTTTTTGATAGGATGAAGATTTCAAGTCATATTATGAAAGACATTTGGGTGACCAATAAAGTTGGGATATCTGATGCTCTGTTATTTGATAAATTTTAAAGTTTTAGCTTTCGATGGCTTAGGCGAGATTTTCAAGAGCTCATTAGCCACCGAAAAGCCTAGCTTCTGGCAGCTAACAGTTTAACGCAGGACCATGATTATCCACCGAAAGCTCGCTCATTACGTTATTTGTTAAAATTCTGGTAGAAGGACTTTCGGTGGCTTAGGCAAGCTTTCCAACAGCTCATTCGCCACCAAAAAGCTCTAGTTTCAGCAACTTAACGAGGGTTTTCCGGAGGATGTTGACCACCGAAAGCGAATGAGATACGTTGTGGAAGAAAGAACGTTTCAGTGGCTTGGGAGAACATGTTAGCGGTTCATTAGCCACCGAAAGCTCAGCTTTCAACAGCTAGCAAACAAAACCCTAAATATTCTTAACCACCTAAAAGGCGCAGGGAGGAGGACCAGCTCAAAAAACTCAAAACACAAGTTTCCGTGGCTAAGCGTGGTTTCAAAACGGTCTCTAAGCCACCGAAAGCAGACTTTCGGCAGCTAAGACCAAAATTTCAGGGCGCTCTAAGTCACCGAAATAATTGGTTTACTGTGAAAAGGCATCATTTTAAAACGGTGATTCTGAGCGACTGGAGAATCATTTTGCAAAACGCTCAAAGGTTTTTGTTCCTAACATGTCAAAGAACAATAACCTCTCTCAGTTTTCCTACAGGTATTTCAGATTGGGAGAATCGAATCCATCTCTGAGCCCTAATTTTTGGATCTCAGAATTTCCCTATTTTACTCGTGTTTTTGAAATACAGATATCTGGAAAATGGAAACGAATTTCAAAAAACTAAGAGAGGTTTTTTCTCACAAAAAACCAACTACAAAAACCTCTTTTAGTTTATACACAGGTATCACAGATTTGGTGAACCAAATGCATCTCTGAGCCCCAGTTTTCAGCAGTTTGACCAAATTTTTAGGACAAAAGTTGACCTGGCAAGGCAGGTTACAGCAGAAAAATGAAGAGCTTACTTCACCAACACCTGGGCAAGAGCAGGATGAACAAAGAGCAGAGACCTCCTCAAGCAAACTTAGGTCTCAAAGATTAAACAAACTACTAGAGGAGATACAGGAACTAGAGTTTTTGGACAGGGAGATAAAGAGGAATAATGACATTTTGACCAAGAGGAATAAACAGTTGCACAATTATGTTCTAAAGATGAGTGTATGTCCTATTGAAAAGAAGGAATCTCAGGCTAATGAAGGACAACACCAGACTTTATAGAATTATCAGATTGATGAGATTACAGAAGAAAAATGCAAACCCTAGCCCTCAAACTCAGCTTGCGCTGGAAACCCTAGCAGAGGCAGCAGCAAGCTTTCAGGATCCAGAGGTAGCCCATGATGTTTCAAATCTTATGCAAGCTGAAGAAATACCAAAATATCAACAAAAAACTGAAAAGGATGTAATTTGGGAGGTTGCCTACAAATTTTGCAAGAACAGGGCTTTTGGTGGCTTAGGCGGACGCTGAAGCGGGTCATTAGCCACCGAAAGTAGCACTTTCGGCAGCTAACAGACCCGAAATTTTGACTCCTTAACCACCGAAAGCAGAAAGAGGCGCAAAAAGCAATTTTTGCATAAAAGACCAGTTTTGGTAAATATACCTAGCTCAGAGATGACGTGTAAAAGCTGAATATTGCTGAAGTGCACCATCAAATGAGGCCTGTTCCAGTTTTTGAAGACACATCAAAGGGGAAAAGGTCACAAACCGTACATGTTTTAGCAAACAGTGACTTATCTAGCAGTGAACCAGTTACAGCTTTACCCTCAGTACTCACTGGAGTCATCAAAAGGTTCAAACAGTGAACGAGTTCTACAGTTAGATAGACTAGTAGTTAAATTAGGGTTTTTTGACCTAATTATGGAAAAACAATTATTTTGTCTATTTTTAGTAAATCAGATCCAATTTTTCAGCATCTGAATATTTTTGTAAAGGCTATAAAGCCTAAGACTTATGTTATTGAAAAGGTTCGACTTCGGGGACTTGTAGACCATTACTATTGTCAAGCTTCTCATATTGCTCATGACCTAATATAAGCTCTTTTCCTATCATATGTTCAACTTCCATTTATTGTTTGTTCTGTGCTTATGCTTGAATGTGTTGTTCAGGTTTATTCATGTTATTTGATGTCTGATAGCTATCATCCTATCTGCATATTGATGATTTGAATTATAAGTACCTTCCTTGTCATGATTAGCCATTTATATATATATGTTTTATGTATGAATCTGCCAGCATGATAAGTTCTCCATCTCTGCACCATATTATCAAACCTCTGAACAGTGGTAGTTAGAAGCCTTATCCTTGATTGAGTTTCATGCATGCCTTGAGAGTGTGAGGTCCTGTAGGTCACCTGACTTGATCCAATTAGAAAAACCATAAAAACATTTAAGTTACCAGGCATCCTTGAGTTGCAACCTAGAGGAGTTTCCTGGAGTGATAACACAAGGGAACCTTGCTTGGGGCATATTCTTGATGAAGCTAGAAAGGCTTGCTTTGTAACACCCCCATATGAACACTAGAAAGATGTGTGTAATGTACAAGGAAGACAGAGGCCTAGTGAAGAAGGAATGGTAATTATAAGGTAAGCTGGTGAGCATGCTACCATTTGTTTATACTTAAATTAATATATAATAAGTATTATTATAAATTAGCAATAGGAATTAGGCACTTGGGGTTAACATTTATTAGGAGCACCATGAGGGCAATGAACCAAAGAGAGGGGAAGTAGGGCACGTTTATTGCCGAGTGTCTATCTCCAAATACTTTCTACCTTCCTGTATTATGTGTCCCTTGATTGTGTTTCCAAACTTCTTAGAGGGTATGTGCTCTCTATAGCAGTGTTGAGTTCATGCAAGCTCTTGAGAAGGGGAATTTTGCTCCAAACTTGGGGGAAAGTCATGTTCATTACAAGGATTCGATAATACTTTTATTCTCTGATTCCAGGGATGATAAAGAATAAAGAGGTGGCTTAGTGGTAAAAACCTAAGAAATTGCAGTTGAAGTGGAGCCTATGCAAGAGTTGAGGATTACTTTGTTTGGCAGTGATATTACTGAATAGTTTCCAAAGTCTTGTGTTAAACCATGAACAGGTTATGGGTAATTGTTGAAAAGAAAGTAAATCCTAGTAAATGGAAGTCCCTAGATTCCAATAAAAGAGATCCTTCGGTAGTCTATAGATCACTACATGGGAAGGAGAAATAACCTAAGGGACTATGGTGCAACAAAGGGGATCCCATTCCCAATGTTGTGCAAGCTAAGGGGGAAGATAAGATGGTTGGGTGGTACTGTTAGGGTTGTTTATGTCTTAAAAGTTAGTGCCTTATATGTAATTTTGGAAATTGCATTGAGTGAGAAAAAGCAAAGTCATAGTTGGTAAATTTGCCCTTCTTGTTTCATTTCTTGACATGGGGTGGGACTAACTCAGTGGCTTGGAGGAAAAACACTCCTGTGGAGCTATTTTCTTAGGTGCATTTACTAAACAGATAAACAATCAGTTCATGTTTATTTGTTGAAAATTCATGCTTGTGGATCCATTGTGTTTGAGAAATATGTGCTTAATTGAGAAATAGCAAGTATGGAATTTAACATTGTCTTATGTATATGTTTTGGAATGTTTGGATAATTATAAGGAGAAATGTTGAGGTCTGTGCCACGATGTCCAAAGGAAGGTGTCCAGGTACGCTAGAAAGTGGTACCAGAGATCTAGTTACAACACTGGAGCTATTATGGGATGTAAATAATAGTTGGAGAAAAATACAATTTTCCTATTAAGTATTCATCAAACTGCCGTGACAACAAATTGGGGCAAAAATGAACAGTCAAGATTGTGCCCACAAACTCATAATAACAATAGATAATTGCTTGCATAATCGAAAGCTAAGTTGCACGAAACAGGGAAACAGGGACGAAACGGGGAAACGGGGGAAATGCGACCCTCCAAAATTTTGGAAACGAAGTAACGCAATATATATATATATATATATACATATATATATATATATTTAATTTTTTTTAAAGAACTGATTGTGAAACATAAATGATAAAATTATTAATCATCACTCCTAAAGGATTACATAATGCAACTAGTAATCTCCAAAAAAAGCCTTTATAAATGAGGCTAGTACATATATTTCCAAAAACAGCCTTTATAAATGAGGCTAGTACATATATATCCAAAATCAACATTTATATATGAGGCTGGAAGTACAATGCAACATAGAAATAAAGACCCCCGAATGCGGGTGTGAGTCACGCCAATTTGGACTCGGGGGAGGCTGACATGGCCCCTCCAACCCAAGCTCAACCTACCGCCAATGCTCAATCCACTGCCAATGTTGGCCTTTAATACCATGGGAGACGTGGCCGCTCCTTAGTTAAACGACAGGACAATGCAGTCTCATCACAGCTTAGGCGCCATTACTACTCCTCCTGGCAGCCTCATTTCGCACAAGCGTCATTCAATAGGGACAATGGCGACTACTGGTGTCTTCTTGCTCTACATTGTCGCTCTGCTCTATCTAGTCTTACACGCTCTCAAGGTTTTTGATGCTCTCCACTGTCACTCTACGTACCAGGGTTACACCCCCTTGCTCCATGCTCCCTTGATCTGTCCCTCTGCTGCTCTGTGCCCACGTATCGTTCTCCATTATCTGGGTTCGTCTGCCTGGTGCCTTGCTCAGGTCAGTCTTCTCATTGTTCCGCTCATTACCAACCCCCAGCCATGCCTAGACGATAGAGAGGCACTTCCCGCAGAGGACGTGGCCGTCATGCTCGGGAAAAAGGCCAAATACCTCTCTCTTCTCAAGCCAGCAACAATGGCTTTGACCTGGAAATTCCAGAGGAAGTGCAAAGAATTGTTTCGGATTGGGAGGATGAATTGTCTGGGGCACTCGGTGGAGCTAGAAGAATGGTGGAGCACCGCCAGAACCACTGGGTCTTCAAAAACTTGCTCACGTGCTTGGTCCTCAAATTTAACCCACTAGTTTCGCCTCCCCCAACACCTCCTATTCAACCCCCCACGGCTCCTCAAGAGGATGCACCACCTGGTCCTCTCGCGAACGTCCCACAAGCCCCTCCCTGTCTATCTGTTGCCCCAACCCCCTCCATTGCTCCACCACCGGGCTCCATCCCTCCTACATTTCAGACCCTCCACCAGCCCTGCGAGGAAGTTCACGTCCAACCCAATTGTCTCGAAGAAGACCTCTCCGTTGCCCATCAAAAACCCACCTGCAGGTTCCGGGAAGGAAGACAACAGCTCCAGTGACGAGGAAATGGCGACATCCGGTGACAGTTCGGCAACACCTTCAGACGAGCCCGCACAACCAGCATCTCCAGGCTACACATGTCCAATCATAGAGGAACCATGGCCTGGGAAGAAACCATGACTCATGGTCGTTACGGCTATGTGTCCATCTGTCTGCTTACATGGTTTACGTTCAGGTTCCCTCCTGGCCACGTGCCGCACATTCTGAAAATGTCAGGTTTTTCTTTGTTTATGCTATGTTAACTGGATGGCTTTTTCCTTACCCTCCAAGAACTATGGAGTTTTTTGTCTTTGCTTGATTGGAAGGCCTGTTTTCCCTCTGGGAGGGAGGGTCATTTTGGACTTGTTTTCCTTCCCGAAGGGAGGGCCTAGCTATACTCTGATACCCTATATCTGCTCCACCTGAGCAGGTCGGTCTATAACTATGCATGTATTACTATTTTCTTCTTTTTAATAGAATAGATCTCAACTTACAAAAAAAAACATAGAAATAAAGACTCGAGTAAAAAGTGTAAAACTAAAGACTAATAGTCTTCAAGTTCAGCCTCATCATCATAATTCTCCTCAAAAATAGAGCAAGAAGCACGCTGAGTTTCAATACGTGTATTGGAAGAAGGAAGGCCAATTCCACTTCTAGGTTCCTCATTGACATTCAAGGAAGCAAAAGAGATCTCCAAGTCAGGACATTTTGGATCCACATCCCATTCTTTAGAAGGCCCACTGTTATATTTTGGACCCTTACGGGATGCAAGGCAAAGGTTGGAGTGCACAAAAACAAGATCCTCAGCTTTCAGCGAACCCAACCTGTTGCGCTTCACAGAATGAATAAAGCCATAGGTGCTCCAGTTTCTCTCTGTTGATGAAGAGCTTGCCACCTATGAAAGAATGCGAATGGCAATGTTTTGCAAATGTACACCATTTGCTCCATGACAAATCCACCACCTAACTGGACTCATGGTGCTTCTCTCTTCCAATGCTATGACATCTGAATATTCATTGAATCCTCCAGTAAAATTGGCAAATTCTTCCTTCACCTCACTCTGTAGATCAGTTGGAAACATTCTCATAAGGGTTGATTTAGCTCCATTGACCACCTCTCTATCCCTATGTGGTGCCTTCCTCTTCCCATTGCTTTGAGCAATGAGCTCTTCATCATAGAATTTTGGGTTAAGAGCATGTGCTGAAGTGTGCAATGGGATGTTGAAATTGTTCCACCTGTCAACCATAATCTGCTGTACCAAATCAGCAAAATCAGCATCAACAAATAATAGTTGGGGAGACTCCTGTGAAATGAATTCCATAGTTTTCTCAACCATGGTATCCATGCCATCATAAACCTCTCCCATAAAAGGTTGGTCTGTGCCAGCATTTCTAAGTAGCTCAAATGCAGGGGCTGTGAATTTTAGCAAGAAATCTAACTTGCCCCACCACTCCTCATCAAGGCATAACCTACGCACCATAGACCCCCGCTCTAAATCTGCCTACCTCCACTCAGCCTAAAGTTGACTCACCATTGTTGCCACCTAAAACACACTTGGACACGAGTAAGTCTCCCAACCGTTGTGTGTGTTCCTGAGGACAACTTATGAGTTGAGAACCCACTCTGTCACCTTGGTTCTAAACTCCTTCATTTAGACCACAACTCCTAAAGGCCAAGGGGGGTAGTCCCTACTTAATAAGTTTTTTTTTTTTTTAAGAATGTTTTCTCGGAGTTTTAAATTACAAAAATGACAATCAGCGTGCAGTAATGCAAATATTTCAATGTCAAGCAAAACCTTTAACAATCAACCAATAATGTATGCAAGAGAGAAACAATCAAATAATCAAAATGACCAACGTCGTCTCTACTCGGGCTATGAAGTCACAATAATCAACTTCAAGTAATTTTCCTAAAGCAACAACTCATTGACTATAACAAATATACAAGAACAAGATGACTTCCTGCAAATGAACAAGTTGAAATAAAGTGCTTGTAGAGTAGAGAAATGTAAATGATTGTAACAATGTTATGCAAGTGGTCCTGTAAATTTTAGTAAATTGTATGCCTCTTTTACTTAGGGAATTAAGGTGTTTGTTGCAAAGAAATGAACTATTCTGGATGTCTACCCCAAGAGACTATCTCCATCAATTAGAGAGAGAATGTCAAGTGCTCAACACGAGAACACAAGGTTCTCGTCTAGCTCCATGGGTCAAACTCGAAACTTGCTAGGTGCTCAACTAGAGGACACAAAGTGCCACGAAGCCCCCTACGACCTCTACCCCACTAGCTCCACAGGTCAAGCCTCTTTTTCTCCTTTCTAATGAAGATACTTATCTGGGTGCCTATTAAACTAGCCAACACAAATCTTTGCCCTTTCTCATCACCCTATATCGGTCAAACCGACGAGGGGAGAGGATACGGGGCAAAAACAAGGCTTGTGGTAAATTTTATTTTTAAAGCAAAAATTAAACAAAACAAGCCAAGCGCGATATCACAACGGAGGCAGAGCCTACTCAATTGTGAGGTGCGGGCAAAAGGAAATAAGCAAAATAAAAATGCTAGCCAACGTGATTTCACATTGATATGCAGAGCCACTTCACTTGTGAGGTGCGAGCAAAAAGAAATAAGCAAATACTTGAAAAAAAAATGCTCGCCAACACGATTTCACATGGATGGGTAGAGCCACTTCACTTGTGAGGTGCGGGCAAAAAGAAAACAAACAATAAAGTAAACTAATCTAAATCCAAGCAACTTACAAGGTCATGCAAAGATGGGCAGAGCCACTTCACCTACATGTAACCGAAACCAAAATCACTAAGTACCGAAAACTCGAAATGAAGCACAACAAATTCAAGCCCAAGAGACTCTCTTGGGCTTGTTACAAAGATGTAGATTTCAACACTAATATTTATTAAGAAATGAGAGAGAAAGAGTGATTCTTCAACCGTTTTTTGCTAAGGACTTAAAGTAGACCCTCTTGGGTGTTGTTGGTGCTTGCTAGTGGCTCAACTTAAGCATTCCCTCCCCCTGTGAGATCAGAAACCTGCACAAAACAGCAAGCCATTATAGCACAAAAGTGATAGAAATGAATTTTAAACAAACTCAAAAAATTTCATGCAAAAATCAAAAAAAATTCCAAGGCAAAACTAGCATGTAAAAACTTGAAAAATGATAATATTTGAGTGCAAAATGAAGTATTTAAGAGCAGCAATAAAAATAAGAATGTTAGTAAAGAGGCCAAGTATTTTTCAAAATTTGTTGAACAATGGGGTATCCCACCCGGGAATCCCACTCTCCAAACTTAGGAAACCTGTAACAAAATTAGCTCAACAATGCAAATGGAGTGAGAAATCCAAAAAGACTTGAGAAATAAAATATTCAAGCTAGAAATACTTAACTTCCCAAATTCTAAGCAAACAACCCACATAGCATGCAACAAAACTATTACAATATTATTCTCAAGCAAAAAACTTTGCTTGAGATTCCAAATACAAAAAGAACCAAGAATGGAACAAGATCACCTCAATCACAATGCATGTACAGTACTTCCTCCAAAGATTTCTTCTATTATCATCCAAACTTGAAAGTAAATGGCTCCTCTTGGACAAGAATGGAACAAGAGAGCAAGAATGGGAGCAATGGGAGAATGAGAGAGAAGAGAGCATGAGTAAAATGAAGCAAGAGCGTAAGTGAATTCAAGCCCAAATGAGGAGGAATGCCCTCCTTAAATAGGAAAAATGAAAGCGAGATGCTCTTTGCATGCTAGACAAGTGTCATAATGGAGAGAAGGGGGCCCAAGAAAAGGGGCGAATTTTCCCAAGGAGGGCAAAACCATGGTTTGAGATCTCAAATATGGGGAGAGAAACCCTCATTTTAATGCTTTTAACCTTATTGCTATGTCAAATGGGGAGGAAACCACCATAGTGGGGCCTCTCCCATTGACTTTCACTCACCCAACCAATCAAAGAGAGGAGGGCACACCTCCAAGAGTGGGCACTGGGCAACTCAAAACTTGTTACATGCTTGCTTGGGGGGTGCCCTTTGGGTCTTAAATTTTTCTTAAAAACCTAATATAAACATTAGAACCTTTACTTGGCCACCCCAAATGACTATAGTCACTTTTCCAAAATTTGGCTCTCTAATTAAATGCCCAATTTCCTGATTTCCATGACTGACCTAGGCAAAAGTGACCAAAACCATAGTAATACTTGTCCAAATGACTTCAAACTTGGCCCAAGGGTGTCTCATGCCATTTGTCTTGAGTACCCATACCACTATACAATATTAAAATGTACCAACCAACCCTCTTTTACATTACAACAAATTGTCCTGGGTGACAATTTTTAATGACCAAAAATTTAAAAAAACTATGTTAAACTTAATGAAATTCCGCAAGACTCTGGATAATGTCTAGCATGGTAATATAGAACATTCCTAGGGCCCAATCACCCCATGGACTCAATCACTAGAACACCTTTCACCACTTTCGAGGTGATTTTGAGTGAAAAACTCAAATAATTAATCTTTAAAAAGAAATTTTAATTATCCAAATGAAAAAACACTCGATGAAAGGACTTCCCTAATGACTAAGTCTTAGGTGATTAAGTTACAAAAAACTATACCTTCATGCTGACATATCCTTACAAAATCCCCTGTAGGGGTGTAGAAATTTCATAAAGAAAAAAAGAGAAGAAGAGTTGCCTCGTTTGATATAATCATTAAGCACTTCATTCTTATCTTCAAGGCATATCCAACATATGCATGGTACATCGTTGTCCACCTAGTTGGTTTTGGTGGTCAACAACCACCATAGAAACTAATGACTACTTAACCTCAACAAGGTGACACAACATTATGAAGTTGGAGGCATATCTTGCCTCAGCAACTTTCAACAACTCCAATTTGGAGTTTTGTCGAAATATTGCTCGATACTGGTGGTGGTTGGTGATGAAATTGATAATTTCCCTTGCATCCCATGTGAGTTCCGTTATCCATGCAACTTTATTGTCAATCTCTTCTAAGATCAAATTCAGGATATTAACAATGCATGGCGTCCAAAAAATGTGTTCATACCTGCTCTCAATAATTAAACATATAGCTTTGCAAACTGGTGCATTATCCATGAGAACCTGAACCACCTTATTCGGCCCTATTTGATCAATAGTTGTGGCTAAAACATTGGCAATGAACTGATCATATTTCAGCTCCCCTGAACAGTCTTCGGCCTTTATAAACATTGCTCCTTTTGGTGAAGTGGCAATGATATTTATCAATGGCCTATGCCTAGTATCTGTCCATCCATCAAAGACTGTGCTGACCCCAGAGCTATGCAATGAAGAACAAATCGGTGCTAAAACATCCTCCACAAGCTCCTTCTCCTTCTTGAGTAGAACAGTTCGGATTTTTTCATAGTTGGGCCCCTTGAACCCTTGAGGGGTTATGTTAATTGCCCTCACCATATCTTTCCAGCGAGGAGACCAAACCACATTGAAAGGGATACCACAGGCATAGAGGTCCCTAGCCACTCTTGTTTCAACTTCTTCTCTCCCTTGAGCATTATGAAGTTTAGCTATTCTGCTATCTTTGATGGAAGGAGATGTTGATGATCCTCTACCAACAAGTTTTGAGGCCGCTTCTTGGATTTGTTGAGGCCCCCTCCTCTTCTTCGCTTCTTGCACAATTCTTAGGTCACTGGTTGGAGCTGGAGGTGCAGCATTAGAAAGCATATCATGTCTTCTTTTGGTCATGTTAACCTCATCTTGCTCAGCGTGATACTTCCTCCTCTCAATTGGGTCTCTTGTTACTGGGCAAGACTCAACGCCCTTTTCGGTTTCATGCAACAAATGGGCCTTCACTCTTGGGTAAGAGCCCTTAAACAAACCATTACAAAGAGTACATTTCCATTCCCACAAACCACCACCTCCACATCTGACTCCTTTTTGCACATGCCTCCAAAGAGGATAATACTCGGCCCTCTTGTTGGGCTTAGGGGCTGAATCAAGGGAAGCCATTGTTGCTGCAATAAAAAACAAAAACATATCTGCAATAAATAAAATGAAAAATGGAAGCAAAACCTCTATGAAAACATTAAAAAATTAGAATGCAACTCTATTAAAGCATGATGCTCACCAATGAAAGATGCATGTAGATGCTCTTGCTCAAATCTGGAAGACTCCCTTGCACAAATCGGCCTCTCCAAATCGGTTGCTCTCCAAATTGGTTGCTCTGCGTTTGTGTGAGGGAGGAATGAACCCGACAACACTTTATAACCTTTTTGCTTCCTAACCTAACCTTCTAGACGCTTCCTCTACTAATTAGAAACTATAATTAAAAAAAAAAAAATTTAAAAAAACATTTTTTTGGGGCCCACGGGCTATTTTACAGTTGGAAACGTGGTCGTACTAAAAGCATGTTTTTGTACATACAAAACGTGTTTCCTATACAGGGTACGATTTTGTATGTACGAAAACATGTTTCCTGCAACATAGATCGAAAGTAACCTAGGTAAAAAGGTACATGCCTTGTTGCTAACATTGGGAATTACCTCCATAGATCCATACCTACTGCTCTTGTTGATCCATGGCAGGTGAAAAAAGCTCAAGGAAGATGTAGCTATCTTGCTACAAACAATCAAGATTTTATCCACTAATTCAAATCAACGGCCTAGAGTTGATCAAAATCCCAAATCTTCTCGCATATGAGGAAGAACCCTAGGTGGAAAGAGAAGTATACATGTCACAAATGACTGAGATTCCTTTTGCAAAAGATGACATAGATATCGTTCATTTGCGATGGTCAGGGAAAAGGTTTGAGAGAAAACATCCCTACTACGAATGACCAAGATTTAACCTAATGATCCAAATCATCAATCTAGGATTGCTTGCACGAAAGGAAACAACTTTAAAGAGAGAATCGATTTATGACGAGTGACTAAGATTTATTTCACTAAGTAAGATCGATGGCCCACAATCATTCACGATAGCAGAGAAAAAGGCTGAGAGAGAAAGCTCCTCCTTGCTAAAAAAAGCTCAAGATCTCGCTCATGATTTCAAATAGAGTGTCCAGACTCCAAAATCCATTGGCAAGGGTCTCCCCCTTAGTGTAAAATATTATAATCAGTGGTGGCACAATGAAAAAGATTGTTGTCCCGTCAACATAAGAAATTGTGCAACGTGGAAGGCATGGGAAACTGTTACCGGATGAACTAGCAGGGCTAGTCACCGATAAGAATATGAAGGAGGAAGTGACAATTGTCACCTTGGCCACTTCTCCAAACTTCTTCGGAAGCCGGAACCTCCTAGGGGAGAGCCCTAATAGCAAGTCTATTAGGACACTTTAAAACCCAATGATATCTTCTTTGGAAGGGTTAGTTATCACTGACCAGTGCCTTAATGGAGTCAGTATACTAATATAAAGATGTGAACTTGATAAATGCAAAACCAGTATATCAACTTGTTTGACCAATGAGTGTGGTATAAGGATAAGTGTAGGAAACAAGTATAGCAGTAGTAGAGCATACAGCATTAACACATCTCTTCAATGTACTCCCAGCCCCATTCAATCATGTATCAAACACTATTTGACAATAATATGTAATTCTATCATGTATCAAACACTGTTTGCCAGTTATTTGTGATATGTATCCTTGGAGAGCACAAATATGATATCAATAATGAGTAATGGAAAATGTATCAGTTTTCTTGGTGTTGGCAGTAAGCATTATCCAAGCATAGCTTATTGGCTGGTTTTGAAAGCAATAATCATTTAAACTCACAGATTGCACATTCACATAAAATATAACAATTTGTGTGTGTAAAAGAAGCCTGAAACAAAGTCTTTAAGTATTCATTCACTGCCAACAATAAAGTATTAGCACATGTACAACAATATTCAGAGTTTAAACTATGATCATACCCAAACAATGCCAGTATGTACAGTCTGATATATGCACGCAAATAAGGTTAACAGCAGTCCTTCATTCAATAGAAAACCATGCCAATGAATAGATAACCCTTAAGGTTTTTTTATGTTTATATGTAGGACTGACAAAACACTTACAATGCCAAGAACAACCCTGTTTGAGTGCACCTAAAGGGCTGTGACAATCCTTTAGAAAGGCTGTCCGGGGTTAGGTACAGACCAAAAGAGGGAGGGTGAGCCCTTTTAGCAGCAGACTGGGAGGTAAGAAGGCCCAAAAAGGCAGCCTAAGGGCTTGCCACAGGCTGCAACAAAGGTTGTCCAAGACAGTGCTGTTTTAGGACAGACCTAAAGGTGAGGCCGTGGGTGGAGAGGAGCAGCCCTAGGGCTGTTGGCTGCTGTAGCAAACTAGGGATAGGTTAGGGCTTAGGTTAGAGGCTGCTAGGGTTTGTTAGGGTAGATTTTAGAGGTTTAGGACAGTTTTTAGGTTTTTTTAGGACAGTTTTTAGGATTTTTTAGGGCAGAATTTAAAGTTTTTTTATTTTTTTTATTTCTAGAGGCTTGCTAAAATTTTGCCCTAGAGTTTCTAGGGACAAATAGGGCAGGGCGAAATTGCAGGAGAGAGCCTAAATTTTAGGAAGGCCAAAAAATAAAAAAAATATTTGAATTTCTAGGGTCTTTAACATAAAATTGCAGACCTACTTCTAACCCTAAAACTAGGTTTTAGGCAAGGAGTGGTGAAGACAAAAAGAACTAACCCTAGCAAAACCCTAACCTAACCTAGGGCGTCTAGGAGTGATTAACCTACCATCTAGAGAAGACTAACCTAGGTTTATGACTTAACCCTAAAGTCCAAAGGTTCAACCCTAGAAGAACTCCTAAAAAGGACATGCTTCTACACAAAGGTGACTAAAAAGTTGAAAAATTCAAAAAGACCTAGCCAAGACACAATGTAACCTAATGGCTACCATTCCATCCACAAACATATGGCATTCATCAACTTTTAACTCAGAGAAATCAAGACAAGACATAGATACCTCCTTGTGCACGTGTTTCACCAACAAATCATAGCATCACCTTTAGAGAAAGAGCCAAAACCAAGATACTTCCTAGCATAGCATCACCTTCCTCGAGAGGAGGCACCTTACTTCAAAGAGCCCGGGTAGAGCGAATGCATAGTGTTTTTATCCCACGAGTCTTATGTTAAAATGAAGTGAGGAGATCTATTTATATGATCTTACACTCACTTTTACAAAAAATATCCAGGCCGACATGCCTTTAAAATGTCAATTTAAAATTATAAAATGTCAACTTAAAATTATAACAAAATAATAATAAAAAATAGCCATAATGTAGGTTTAAGGTAGGCTACCTTGGGTATTTTTTCCTCTAGGTGCCAAAATTTGCTAAAATAAGCGAATCTCTAAACGAAAGGCTGGAGTGAGCTGGAGGGAGGGCGTTATACCCCATCTAACCCCAAGAATGTTGTAAAATCCCTCAACGGCCTCCTCAAAGCAGCAAGAAGGCTTGGCGAGGAGGATAACTTCCTCTAAGGAAATAAGGCCAGGGAGAGAAGGCCCTAACTAGCTAAAGGGCCAGGAGGGTGTCCTAAGTGGTTGTGAAGGGTGACAGATGTCTTGCAGCTGAAGCAAAGGCCACCAGAGCAAGCAAACAGGATATGGGGCAATGTGACCCAGTGATCAACCTCTAGGATCCCCTGACACCAACCCCGGGGTTAAAAACCCCAACAAAGGGCAGTCAGCAGTGCCATTAAGCCATATTACTCCTACAGGAAGGACCAAAGGGCCTAGCCATGACCACCATTGCTCAAAAACACCCCTCCTGGTCGAAAAAATTGGCTCTCTCTCCCTGGGGCACATCTAAAGGTGCGCTGGGTACAGATGCAGTGTAACAGGAAACCAAACTTAGAAAAAGAAAATAAAAGGTAAAGAAGAAAGGGATTGTAACAAGGAGTAATACATGGAAGTGGTTTACGAGTAGTGATCAAATTTGAAGGGTAGGTTCAGGGAGGCAGGTGCGGGAGGGTAATCTTTAGCCCTAGAGGGAAAATTGTATTCTCTTTTGCATGGGGATTGGAAAAAAAACGAATAATCAAGTTGAATGGGTGGCAGTCTCGCTTGGTCTAGAGCTTATGATGGATCTTGGTCCTCAAGAACTCCAAGTTTTTAAAGATTCCTGGATTGTAATTCAAGGCATGCACAAGATACAGTCTGAATATAAGGCTGAGACTGGGATGTTGAATTATTGTAACTTCGAAGAATATTCTATATTGTATTTCATTGGTCCCCGATGTTCCTATCGGGAGAATCATTAATGTAATCAAGTCATGTAGAGTCATGAAAACCCTCTGTTGTAAGTCGGGTCATTAGCACCCTCCGGAATATAATATTAAGTTGTTATTAGTCCTCCTAGAGAAGTCGGCCCAGTTAGGTATACTGGGGCCGACATAGTTGAGTAAAAAGTCAAGTGAACGAAAGAATATAAATAGGAGAGAGGCGCTCCTCATTTGCACACAAACACTCACTTGTGCATAGCGCATGGAGAGAGAGAGAGAGAGACATATCTGCTGGAGGGAGGCGCACCTATTTTTGGGTCTTGTCTTTTATCTTTTATACAACTTATACAGAGGAAGTTTTTGTTGGGTTTTCTTCCCCCTGAGGGTTTCCCAGGGTAAATCTTTGTGTTCTTTTTGTGTGGTTGTGCTTGTCTATCTTTCAGTGACCTTTTGGCGTATGGTTATGTTGTTATGATGCTAAATGTTATAAGATCTGATATAACCATAAAAACTTAACATGGTATCAGAGCCACCCTGAAAGAGGTCTTTGTGCAGCCAAAACAATGCTACAGCTACAACTATTGAAGATTAGGGTTTCATGCTTGAAAAAACCCTAAAATACTAAAACTAGTAGTTTTGGTAGATTCGCTATATCTGGATATTGGAGAAGGCTTAAGAGCCGAAACTTTCACAGGTCGAAGATAAATTCCTGATGTACACTGTGTAAAAGTTTCAACCTCAGATTCGCTATATTATGGGAGATATGATTCCTCCAAGTTAGTGTCTAGCCTCTCCCAGGATTCAGCCTTAAACAGGTGACCTAGGGAGAATTGCTATATCTCGAGCTACGAAGGTCCAAATGAAATTTCTCAAGATGTTCCAAAAAGGGCACGAACTGTACTTCTGTGGTAAAAATTTCAGACCCCGAAGATGAACCAGTGACACATGGTAGTTCGTACAAGTTCGCTCTTCTGAACAGTCATGAAATAGCCCATCTTGGGAAAACGAACATAAGTCCCAATTAACGAAACCAATTCTGCTCTAACCTGTGGTGTTGGAAAGAGGACATGCGAGGCTACCTCAGTACGAAGTTTCAGACACAGAGGAGCAGTAATTTCGAAGATACCGCAGAAACAATATTAGGCATTCTGCAGAAGAAACTGATGAAAACTAGGGCATCAGATATTTTGCAGTTCTGATCACAGTTTTGGGAAATGAGTATACTGCTCAACTCGCCTTGAGGAGGTGCATCTTTCTATCCAATAAGATCTGAAAGATACCTCATTTGAAAAATTAGGGTTTCTCTATCAAACCCTAGGTCTACCAGAAGCAGCATTCCAGAAAAGCTTTCAAGCAAGCATGAGATTGAAGCAATCTCACTGGTCAAAGAAGAAGCTGCTAATCCAGAAGGAGATGACGACAAACAAACAAAGATAAGTACTTGAATTATCTTTCCTGTATATGTTGTGAATTATGCATGATAGAATGTTTGCATTAATGACAGTATACTACTAATATGCATGTGATGGGTAAGTAGCCATGGTGCTATACAACTCTCCATTGCTACTTATCTAGAATGAAACCTCTTTGCTGACATATTGGATTAGTGCACAATCTAAATGATGTCATGGTAGAGATGGAAGGCATCTCGAAAGTTTCTGTGAGATATGGATGAATGTTGTATTGGCTAAACAGTTGCATGATGCATAAGAATTTGTCGTTATGCATATGTTCTATGAAATGGTTCTAACCATGCAACTAGTGCATTTCACTTGTAGGAAAGGTCCTGTACAACAGCCTACAAAAAAAGGAGGATGAGACTTGTTCTGATGAGCAAGAGATGACAATTCAAGATTCACTCCAATAAACATGAATCTGAAGCTCCCAGGGTCAGAGACACCGTGACGGAAGAAAGAGCTTCAGAGAGTGGTAGATCCACCTCGAAAGATGAAGACCACCTTGGATACAAGAGATAACTCAAGATGAAGAAAAGTATGGCAAGACTTCCAAACCAAAGTAAGAGGCCTCAAACACACTCTAGTTGTGTAACACAGTTGGGTGACATCATTGATGCAAACCCTTCCAGCTATGGAAGAAGCATTGATCAAAGAGTAACAGTTGATCATGAGAAATGATGTCTACAATATGGTTCTAAGACCTGAAGGGAAGTTCGTAGTGTCTTCCATATGGACCTACAAGAACAAGTGTACAAAGCAAGGTTTGTGGTTTGTCTCAGAAAGAACAGACTATGGCATGACATACTCTATTGACCAAACACACTTCTTTAGTAGAAGTATATATCAAGCAAAGAACCCCCTGTACAGAATATGCTTTGTACGAGTTCAGAAAGCACCCATAGAAAAACACATCTAGGAGCTTGACAAATCACCTAGAGTGATGAATATCTTAACCTTTGCTACAAGGTTGAAGATGGAAACCTATAGAAGACAACAAGCTCACAAATGGGTGCAAGAGGAACTTTTCGACAAAGTTCAAGATAAAGGGATCTTGGTATCTAGTAACCTGAGATGGATACATAGTAGCATAGGATGCTACCTATCACTCTAGTAAAGAATGCAGAGGGAAGATGATGCTCCGCTTCAGGGGGAGTGACTACAGAAGATCTCTGAGTTCGACATGGTACGACATGATGGACAACTTCCTGATGGACCGAGATTTTACCAAGAGTAAAGTGGGTTCCAACCTTCAAGGTTGAATGCGAAAGACTAGGATATGTCAATGACCTGACAGAATGAACTTATGGAAGATGCAATGATGGAAGAATACCAGAATGATGTTTGGGATATAGTACTCAAACTAGAAATCAAGAGTGTGGTATCTTCCAAATGAATTTGCAAGATAAAATATGTTGCTAATGGAAGTAAGGCAAGATTTGTTGCTAGAGGATTCTCTCAAAGACAGGGAATTGATTATGAAGAGACACTTGCTCCAGGAAGCATGGTACACTTCCATCAGAACTGTCATGGCACTTACTTCCATGATGAACTGGGATATACACCAGATGGATGTAAAGACAATCCTTCCTTAATGGTGTGATTGAGGAAGAGGTCTACATCGAATAGCCACAAGGATTTGAAGTCTAAAACAGAATGACTCATATATGTAAGTTGAAAAAGACTCTGTATGGACTGAAGCAAGCCCCTAGAGCTTGGTATGGAAAAATAGATAGCTTCTTGGCAAGCATGGACTTTACCAAGAGTAAAGTTGATCCTAACCTTTACCCTTAAGGTTATGGATGATGAACCTGACATACTATTGTTGTATGTGGATGATCTATTTCTGACTGGAAATGAGAAACAGATCACATATTGCAAGAAAAAGCTAGCTAAAGAATTCAAGATGAAAGATCTTGGATTGGTGCATTATTTCCTCAGGCTAGAAGTGTGGAAGAGCTCAGAAGGAATATTTCCGAACCAGGGAAAGTATGCTGTGGAAATCTTAAGAAGATTTGATATGTTGGATT
This sequence comes from Pseudotsuga menziesii, assembly GCA_001517045.1. Taxonomy (NCBI): domain Eukaryota; kingdom Viridiplantae; phylum Streptophyta; class Pinopsida; order Pinales; family Pinaceae; genus Pseudotsuga; species Pseudotsuga menziesii. The sequence goes on along the minus strand of LPNX010990129.1, from coordinate 203,784 downwards.
GTAGAGCCATGGCCACACCCATGGATACCAACAAGAAGTTGTTGTCTGATGAGACATCAGAGTTAGTGGATATGACTCAGTACAGACAGATTATTGAGTCATTGATGTATCTGACGAACACAAGGTCAGATATATGCTTTGATGTGAACACCTTGAGTCAGTATCTAGTTAACCCTAGATGTGTTCACCTGTTAGTTGCAAAGCACGATGAGGTACCTTAAAGGTACAACAGACTTGGGACTTTACTACGGTAGAGATCATGACTACAGATTATATTGGATTCAGATTGGGCTAGAAGTGTCTCAGACAAGAAAAGCACATCAGGTGGATGTTATTGTCTGGGGTCTGCTATGATTTCATGGTTTAGCAGGAAACAATCCAGTGTTGCTCTTAGCACGGCTGAAGCAGAATACATAGCAGGTTGCTCTGCTAGTTGTGAAGCTATATGGCTTCAGAAGCTGATGTCAGATCTATTTAACCTAGAGTTGGATACATCAGTGATTCTATGTGATAACCAGAGTTGTATAAAGATAACAGAGAACCCAGTGTTCCATGATAAATCAAAGCACATAGAAATATGGTATTTCTACATTCAAGATACGATACAGAAGGGAGCCATAAAGCTCCAGTATGTGAGTACCGATGAACAAGTTGTTGATGTGTTGACAAAGCCTCTATCTCGAATAAAGTTTGAATACTTTCGAGACAAGCTTAGTGTTGTTCGAAAAGACCTTCCCGAAAGGGGGAGCAGTGATGTTGCAGTGGGATTGTATCATCCCTAGACACTTGCTCTAAAGTGATCCGTAGACTTCTGTCTCCGAGAAAGAAGTGGGATTGTATCATCCTTGGACACTTGTCCTAAAGTGATCCATAGACTTATGTCTCCGAGAAAGACGCAGGATTGTATCATCCATGGACACTTGCCCTAAAGTGATCCGTAGACTTCTGTCTCCAAGAAAGAAGTGGGATTGTATCATCCCTGGACACTTGTCCTAAAGTGACCCATAGACTTATGTCTCCGAGAAAGAAGCAGGATTGCATCATCCTTGGACGTAAGTCCTAAAGTGATAGGGAGTGATTATCTAGTAATAATATCCGGTGACTTCGGTCCTCGAGAATGTGGTAGGATTGCATCATCCTTGGACGTAAGTCCTAAAGTGATAGGGAGTGATTATACCGTAATAGTATCCGGTGACTTCGGTCCTCGAGAATGTGGTAGGATTGCATCATCCTTGGACCTAAGTCCTAAAGTGATAGGGAGTGATTATACCGTAATAGTATCTAGTGACTTCGGTCCTCGAGAATGTGGAAGGATTGTATCATCCCTGGACTTAAGTCCTAAAGTGATCCGTAGACTTTCGTCTTCGTATTGTGGATTGCAAGTTGTTGCTGATGATGATGATGTTGCTGATCGAAAGATCAAAGTATTGATGATGATGTTGTTGATCGAAAGATCAAAGTATTGTTGATGATGTTCAAAGTATTGATGATGATGATGATGATCGAAAGATCAAAGTATTGCTGATGATGTTCAAAGTATTGATGATGATGATGATGATCGAAAGATCAAAGTATCGCTGATGATGTTGCTCAAAGTATTGATGATGATGATGATGATGATGATCGAAAGATCAAATTATTGCTGATGACGATGATGATCGAAAAATCAAAGTATTGCTGATGATGTTGCTCAAAGTATTGTTGATGATGATAATGATGATCGAAAGGTCAAAGTATTGTTGATGATGATATTGCTGATTGAAAAGACTAAAATGTTGATGTTGTCGATCGAAAAGATCGAAGTGTTGCTGCAAAGGATCGAGAAGATCAAAGTGCTGCTGCAAAGGATCGAAAAGATCGAAGTGTTGATGCAAAGGATCGAGAAGATCAAAGTGTTGCTGCAAAGGATCGAGAAGATCGAAGTATCAATGCAAAGGATCAGAAGATCAAAGTGCTGCCACGAAGGATTGAAAGATCAAAGCGTTGCTGCAAAAGGATCAAGTGATCATATGATGCAAAAGATGAAGACATTAAAGAGTAGTTGTTCCAAGCTACTGATGAATGTTGAAAAACTTCGTGTGACGTATAGATGTATCACCCTGATGATGTTGAAGATGCTCTCTCTCCTTCTCCTATTGCTGTTGTTGTTGTTGTTGTTGTTGTTGTTGTTGTAGAATACCCTTCTCGTTAAGGGGGAGTGTTGAATTATTGTAACTTCGAAGAATATTCTATATTGTATTTCATTGGTCCTCGATGTTCCTATCGAGAGAATCATTAATGTAATCAAGTCATGTAGAGTCATGAGGAAAACCCTCCGTTGTAAGTCGGGTCATTAGCACCCTCCGAAATATAATATTAAGTTGTTATTAGTCCTCCTAGAGAAGTCGGCCCAGTCAAGTATACTGGGCACAACATAGTTGAGTAAAAAGTCAAGTGAACGAAAGAATATAAATAGGAGAGAGGCGCTCCTCATTTGCACACAGACACTCACTTGTGCATAACGCATGGAGAGAGAGAGAGACATATCTGCTGGAGGGAGGCGCACCTGTTTTTGGGTCTTGTCTTTTATCTTTTATACAACTTATATAGAGGAAGTTTTTGTTGGGTTTTCTTCCCCATGAGGATTTCCTAGAATAAATCTGTGTTCTTTTTGTGTGGTTGTGCTTGTCTATCTTTCAGTGATATTTTAGCTTATGGTTATGCTGTTATGATGCTAAATGATTATAAGATCTGATATAACCATAAAAACTTAACATGGGAATCTTCACAAGTGAATCCTCCTCCTAGTCAAGCAAATGGTTAATGTTCAGTTCTATCATGTAAAGAGGTGTAACAACAACCTAGCAGACCGACAGGCTAACCTTGGTGCAATTCTTGGCCAAGGGTGGATAAAGTTAAACAACACCCCCCCATATGTGAAATGGACAAGCAGCTTTTATTAAGGTGAGAAGGTGGTGTGATTCATCTCATGGAGGCATTAATGGAGAACATTTGGGGTTACAAGCGATAAGGACTGGTAGATGATTTTGACAGTGGAATTAAATGCGGAAGAGGCAGGTGGATCGTGGGAGATGCCGCCAAGAGCAAGATTTATTTACACCCTTCTGGACGCTTCTTCTCACCTTCTTTTTCGCCCCCAGTTTGGTTTTTCCCTTGCGAAAATTGTTACAGAGCAGAAATAGCAGACCGCAAGTTGGTTTCGAAGCCCCCGACGTCTAGCAAGAATTATGCCGAGGGTAGTGGTTCCTATGGGAGCGGGTTGAAGCTCCCTATCTGTCATAATCCCTGGTGTGAGAAAAATGCAAGAGAACCAAACAAGGTCTCTGATGAGGCACACCCACAAGAAATGGAAATAATCCAGAGAGATCCTGCAAGGGGTAAGAGATATGAAAAATGACATGGTCGACTATAAGAAGATACTAAGATGTGTTTATGAGGTAGCCAAGACTATTTTGGAAGAAAACAAGCGCATTTCTATGGATCTTACATGCATGGGTACCCAGTTGGATGATATAGAAAGTGGTTACCGTGTTCAAGTTGGAGAGGTGGAAGAAATTCGACACGGGCTTCCAGTTATGGAGAGGGTTACGAGTGGTAGGTTGGTCGACCTGCAAAACGCCATTCTAGACTTCAAAAGGATGTTAGCTAATGAGAGAAATGAAACTCGTTATATGCAGCTGAGGGAGATACTGGAAGAGATTCAAGCTGAGATCAACTCACTAGGAAAGGAAGACTCTGGGCCACTCGTGAGCAGAATGAAGCGTCTCTAGTGGAAGAAGCCTCCGCAACACAGCTTGAAGAAGAAGGAATCCCAGTGCAGCCCTGATTTGTTATTTTCTTTGTCTAGTTTCTTATGGTTTTCTGTTGTTTTTTATGCGGCCAATATCTTAGGATATACACAGTAAAAGGGGATAGTCAATTTTTTGAAAAACTATGTATTGCAATGTATAAGTCTGAACAATTTTCAGACCTGAGTCTGAAGTTTGAACATTTTGGTAGTCAGATTTGTATTATCAACTGCCTTTTGGGTCCTGGGAGCGTTTGTAATCTCCTTTTCTTTTTAAAACAAAAATTGAAGGGTGGGTCTTAATTTGAATTTGATGGGTACATATTCTTTTAGCCATTCAAAGATGAATGGTGATATAAATAATTGTACATCAATTGACAAGTATAAACAATGCAACAAAAAAAAATATCCCTTCTAAATTTTTACAATCTTAATCAATTGAACACCTTAAAAAGATGCAAAAAAACAAATATTGCCCTTCTAAATTTTTTCAATCTTAAATAATTGAACGCTCTACATCAAAAAATAATTTTTTTCAATAAAACCTAAGAAATAAACAAACAAAAAAATTGAAATAAAGTTAATAGTTTCCTTGTTAAAGTTCGCTCCAATTTGTTGCAGAAACCTCTAACACCATGCATACAAGACGATTACAGGTTTGTGGTCTTCAAAGGTAAATGGAAAACTAATAAAAGGTCAATAGAAGAGACTGAAAATGCAATAAAAGAGGGTAAAATGAAAAATGCATCCTTCATCCTCTAGCACAAACATAGGCTATACTATATCCTCTCGTGAATCATCAAAGGGAAGGATAAGAATATTCAAGAGGAACAAAAAATTTCACATAGTAATGGCTTAGGAAATCCGTGCACGAAATTGTTTGGACTTGCAAAACGATGGGTAAGATTGTTAGGTGAGCACCCGATGCTTGAGGACTGAGTTTTCCAACTTAGGTATAGCTTACAACAACCCCCATTCAATTAGATATCCATATTGATTTGGTCTTGTTATCACATATACATTTGCAGCTGGGATACCATGATGCAGCATACAGATTTATCTCTTATTCTATTACGAGCTATTTTTCACATGGGGTTTTAGCATGGATCGTTACAACCTCAGCCATTTCAGAGCCTTTTTCAGCAAAGTTTCCTTGCCAGGACTGAGATTCATTAGTCCATTGAGATGCTTTCAGTGATGACCTAGTTCATTTGAGCAGAGTAGCAGATCAGACATGGTACACACAGTTACAGAGGAGCCCTATCAAATGGAGACAGGTATATATGGTGAGATCAGGTATATGCTTCCATGTTTTGATTGTGCTCTATGATGTATGTTAAACACCTAGGCTTGTCTTGTTTGGATTATCATGGTGACCTATGCTTATCTATGTATATTGATGTTTGAACTTGTGCTAAGACCAATCAAAGTACTTGATGTTGAAGACTGTTGCTCATGCCATGCTTTACACAAATGTTAAACTTTAGTGCTATGTTGGTTCCATGTGTCGTTCGTCCTCGTCCATCCAGTTCATCCATGATTGATTCCTTAACCCATGACTATAGTTTGATCAAGACTTATGAGTTTGAAGATCGCTTTCCCCACTTTGACCCCTATGCATGATGGATCCCATGTTTTCCGTGTCTCGGCTCTGAGTTATCCCGAAGAGTGTCAGCTAAAACTTGAAGCAATGTGTCTACCATCATTACATGCATTATGGGCTAAAAATACGATCTGTTCAAATGCAAAGCCCTCTAACAAATGCAAAATGTGTCTTTAGACAACTCAAAAAAGGGCTATAAAATAAAATTGTGAAAAGGCCAAAGGAAAAAGCAGTGGATAAACAAAAGCTAAATCTAAAGACTGTTGGCCAATATTGAAACGTAATGATGAATTCCTCACGGAGCCTACGGGTTTTGATGTGAGATGGGGCAAGGGACCGTTAATTCACAGTGTCCCCTAGGATCTCCGCATTACAGTTCTTGTGTGCTCAACACAAAGGTCCTAGTAAAGATCCTAACGTAGCTTGTTCTTAGCTTGGATGTGAGTTGTACACATGTTGTTAGAGTTGAATGGACTCTTTTCAGGTTAGCTTATCTACTTGTGAATCACCACCATCCCCTATTGTTCATCTATCATGTATATGTCACTGTGGTCGTGTGTAATTGTCAGCATTCTGAAATATCATATAGTCAAAATCAGTTACAAGTCATCTCCCTTTGCCTTAGCCTTGTTTTCTATCCTCACCCAGCATTAGGACACCATTTAAACTTTGTAAGTATGGCATGCACAAATAGACATCCAGAAGGTTCCAACATTTTTCAAAGGCATAGGTATATCTTACTTACTATTATTATTATTGTCACCATGATTATGAATAACATGATTTAAGTTGGGTTTTTGATATACACCATTGGAGCATTTTTTACCTTGGATGCATGCAGGATCATATAAGTATAGTATCTCACCTCCAGTTTGGGTATTTTGACCTGGTCAACCCAGTGGACTAAGTCAAACACGGTTTCCAAGGCATTGACTCAAAAAACAACATTGCTTATATTTGTTCCAGACATGCCCAGGACCAATACTGCAGTTTCAATTTTGAGAGTTTGGCCCCAGATCTCATGATCAGTGATTATTATCACTTTATTATTAGCCAAATGATCAAATTTTATTACAAATGGTAGTGATTTTGGTTCACCTAGAGCATTGCATTGTTCCAGGGGGTATGAGTATTCACTAATACCATTCTTTTGTGTCTCCAAATCATCCAGTACAGTCAGTTTGCCCCAGTTCTCAGCCTAGACAAGGTTATGATGATTTTTATCAGTTTCAGAGAATGTACCACCAGAAAATGAACTAAGGAATTCACTAAAAAAATCGATTGAGCCTGTTGGGTCAAGGAAATGACTTGGAAACTTATCAGATGGTGTAGTTTGGCTCCCCGAACAGTTCTTCAACAGTTTCAGTCAGCATTTGGTTCGGATTATTTTATCTTGGCTTAGCCAAGAGGACATCCCCTAAGGGGCGCCCCTCAACTTGGACAACTGATGTATTATGTTGTTATATTTTATGATGAGGTTGTAATGGGGCCTAGGGTGAATTAAGCCCCTAGTGACCCCCTTTTGATGTATTATCATGATCACATCTTATGTTATATTCTATTTTGACTTAGACAAGGTGTTATTGGGCAAAATGCGCCCCACCTTGATCTAGTCAATATGATCCATGTGTTGATTCTTGTAAAGTTGATCTCCACCGTTGATGATGTTATAATCTCAATCGTTGGATGCAAAAGTGAGTCAAGGTTTACGTCTCTCAAAAGCTATATAAAGACGAGACCCTCCCCATTGTAAAGCATGGGCTCTAGCACTGGAATATTGAATAAAGAGATTTTTCTGGGATTTAGTACTTGCTTTCTTTGTGGATAACTGAATGGGATGATGATTGAAATTGTCTTTCTCTTGCACTAAGGATATTCTGGCATAGTTTCTTGCATTTGTGGTATCCAACTCTTTCTACAGGCATAGGAGGCAATTTGAAGAGAAGGCACATTGGTGGGGGGACTTGCCTTAACGTCTTACTTCGAATTGATTTCGATAGGGAGTGATCACTTCTTTATGACTTTTCATCTTTATGTTAATTGCTTCTATATTTGCAGATCCCGATCTTTCTTGTTTCACTTATTGGTTTTCCCTTTGTGTTGCAAGAAAGGAGGACACTTGGGTCATTGAGCAGAGCAATACAATCAAGAACTCGCCCGAATTTCCCATTTGATCTATGAGGGGGCAATCTTCATCATCCAGAACGGCATCTACAAATTCCAAGTAAGTTTCTCACTTCTTTCTCTGTATTTTATTTTCCATGCATTGCACATCATCCATTTTTATTGAAAACCCCCTGTAGAAATTAGGAAAAATCACTGGGATACTTTTTACTTTGAAAATCAAAATTTCGCAATCTAGATTTTTACGGCGATCACCCAAAACCCTCTCCCTCTCCTAGGCGTCAGCTTTTGACTCCATCTGCCCATCTCAAAGTGGCATTGATCACTAGGAGAAAACGCCCATCCTGCCTTGTCAGCGATTTTCTGAGTTTTGGTGTTTCCTAGGTTTGTTTGGATTTTTTACACTGTCATATCTATCGTCCAAGCATTAAGTTAAGTGTGTTAGAAGCCCTAATTCATCATCAAATCCAACTTTGGGTATTTTCCCAAGTTTTTATCTAAATCCCCCCAAGGTTACGGATTTGATCTTTTGAGTTAACACACAAACTCTGGATCTGGTAACCAAATTTATTAGCCACTCAACCATTTAACACGAGAATACTTCCAACACCTTTAAACACTCAAACATTCCTTAATTCGTGGCTTTATCCTGAAATCTAGGGTTTCCAAGTATCACCTTACATATTCTGTGTATCTAGTTTGACCTGGTGGTTAGCTTTAGGTCTTTCTGTATAGGATAGGTCTGGGTCTCCCCCTTTGTCACTTAGGTTTTAGTGACATAAAGTGAAGGGTATCTCAACCAGCGTGACAACCATCCATTCTTTGGGGGTTGGGGTACTCATAGTTCGCGACTTTGGTTTCCTTTCCCCTCTGCCATCATGTATAGGATCACTCTACAAAGCAACTACAAGAACCGCGATAACACGTCTCCTATAATTTTTCTAAAACACCGATACCAACTCATACATATCAACTAAAACTATTACATAAATGATACCCAACTTGAAAACAAATCTAAGAAATACATAAAATGAAAATAAATATGATACCCAACTCATAAAACATACAAAAAAGTCCGTTGTTGCATAATAAAAAATGAAAACCCAAGTTCCCAACACCAAAATTCCCCCGCCCCAAAAAAATCGTTTTTTGTAAAAATCATTTAACACACCTAGTAGGGCTAGCATCATTGTGGTGTCAAGTGATTTAGTTGTTGAACACTTGCCACAACATGGACAAACTACAGTTGGTGTATGAAGACGAGATGGAGGGGCATCAAGCCTAAGCACGCACACGTCGACAGGAGCCTTGCAACTCACGAGTTGCACTTGGGCATCTGAGTCTCCAACAATTTGCACTTGAAATAGAATCCCAAAACACTAAAAGCAATTTGTGAATGGCGAGATTTAGGAAAGTTCTATGCATGAGCAATTAAGAGAATGGGGCTCCAACAATGAAGCCCTTAGGGTTTGTATAAAATTTGCTAAGAGTTTTGTACCAATCACGAAGAAATTTAATGCAAGTGTCTAACTACAATTACAACTACAGGTATGGCATGTGAAAGATGGTACCTACCAGCTCAAAGCCTTCAATAAACAGTTTGTTGGAGTCGTGAAAGCAATAGGTGGAATTGTGCATACTATGGATTGTGGCTAACACACCAGAGAGGGAAGCATTTCAAATCAAAAGAAATCCTCAAACACGAACCAAGTCCATATCAAATCCTACACCGGAATGTACATTCAGGTATCGTGTCGTTAATACATTTTTTTTAATGATTGAAGCATTAGTCAGAGTAAGTGACTTGAGCAATTGCTTCCTTACGAATTACTTGATCCAAGTGTCCTCAGATGTAGAAAAGGGAGATGTCAAACGAGGACGATGCTAAACTCTAAGTTTGTTCAAGGCCAACCGACAGCCACCACCCTTCTCTTCAACATCCTCATTGCCTTGCAGTTTTCGACCCCACCAAAATCTTAGTGACTTGTATAAATTTGCTTTTCGTTTAATAACTTTTTTACTCTTTGGATTGACACTTGTTTCTCCTTTGCACTATAATTGCATCCTTTAAATAATCCATTGCCTCTTGCTTTAAGATAACTAATAAATTGTTGATAGTCGATTAAAAAGCCACCATCCACAATATGGGGAATGGTGAACAACAATCCACTACTAATTTGGTATTGTCTTTCTTCTCAAAAGACTCAAACAAATTTTCATTATAATTTTTGAAAATAAATCCCAAGGAGAAGGCTATGTGAGAAAGTACCACACCATGTTTTACAGTTAAAGCAATACTAATTAAAATCGCTCCTCCTTTGACCCAGGGCAATCAGTTGCTTTCAGTTGCCGGAGAACAATAAAAAGGGCTGCTAAATTCAAAAATATATATTTTTCTTTAATGTAACACCCCGAAAGTGGTTATGATGTTTTTTAACATTTGAGTATTTTATTAATGCTTATAAAGTTAGACTAATAATACCTTATGCTAAAATTATTTGGACAAAGCCCAAAATAAGAGAGAGCCATGGTTCTTATAGAATTAGAAAAAAAGCATAGACATGTATGATTTAGTGACACATTAAACTTGGAAACTTAGGGAAAATTTTAAAGAACCTAAACCCTAACTAAATGATAGGTGGCATCTTCCTAGAAAAGATAAAGAAGATTTATGAAATTAAATTAAAAAAATGAAAATAAAAAACCTCTCCAGTTTCCATTTCAATGGGATCATTCTCGTTTTTTAACTGATTGAGAGAGACTAGAGACCGTATCGAACTCCAAGAAGGGAGGACTTTCTTGGATGCAAAAAGACAAAAGACAACTTTGAGGAAAAGAAGAACGCTTTTGGTATCTACAGGGGTAGATGACCACATTGTTCAAGGGAGGACTTTCTTGGATGCAAAAAGACAAAAGACACCTTTGAGGAAAGGAAGACCGCTTTTGGTATCTACAGGGCTAGATGACCACGTTGTTCAAGGGTAGATGACCACATTGTTCAAGTGCAGCCTGGTTTATTTATTTGCACAGGGGTGCTGAGACGAGAATTTTTCGTATACATTCTCGTGTACTGCTGTATACCTGAAACCATTTATGGCTGGTAAACTTTCTTGAACAGTTGAAAGTAGAGACATAACGTCCCTGATCTGTTCTGTAGCGAGTACCAGTAGGTGCAAGGCAGGAGTTTGTATGGGTTTGTTGTCTATCTTTTCTGAGATTAAGTGTGAAACCGAACATTAAATCTAATCCTAGAGGAACCGTGACAGTGGGCAGAGAGTTTATGTACCTCTGCTGGTCTATGGCTGGGTGGTTTATGGCTTTGTCCAAGACATTTTTCAGAAGATATTACAGATTAGTAAATTACCTCTATATTGTTTTACTGTTACTGCTGCTTAATGATTAGTCTAATGCTGGGCAAAATCCAATTATGAACTGGTTATCTTTAAATGAATGAAGCTATGATTTTGCATTGACATTAGTCTTATTAAACTAAAGATTGAATAGAGAATTTTGTATCTCTCGGTTTACTTTTAATTGTTCTTTTATTTAGTTTTATGTTTCAAGTTAAACAGTTACATCGATACTGTTCTTACTTCTTACAATGTATGTAAATAAAGATCGAATGAGTATGGTTTTACCTGTACGATAAATAGAGAATGCATCTCTGTGTTCAGAACCGAATATATGAGTTCTATTTGTTCATGAAAATTTCATTTCCAGAAAATCGTTCTAGAGAAACCTTTTGAATTATATAATATTTCTGTTTCCGAATGCTAAGCAGTGAATGTAAATAGCTACTCTGTACATAACGATCGTTCGAGTTGTACAGGGATCAACTGTCAGTCCAAAACATATGTAATAGGTATAATAACATATATCGGAAATATGAAATGGCGAATTCGAAAACCCATTAACCAAATGTAAAATGATCATCATGAGATTAAAAATTTGCCACATCAAACCATTATTTCAAACAATTAAACATCGATATCTTGCATCTTATACAGGCCGAGATGACCTTTTATTAATTATTGTCCTCACGACCAGCAATAGTTGACATGTGAAAAGAGGGTTAATAACAGTTTACACAATAGGAAGCTGAGTCGTTTACAGGCCAGGTTGGCCAATCTTACGCAGGATTAATATATGCAACTTTAATAAATAAGCATAAACAATTTTGTATGAAGAGCAAGATTACCAGAATGAACAGACTTCATCTGGGGTTAGTAGCTTGCGACCATAATCCAAACAAGAAGTAATAGGATATAAACGCAAGTCATTAGGGTTAAATACCCTGTGGCTACCTTTGAACAGAAACGAAGAACAATCAATGCAGAGATTATAATAAGGCTTAAACAATTAATTTTTAGATTTGGATCAAGCTGTAACCTAATGTATAATCACAGGGGATGACGACAGAGATCTGGAAGTAACGTACATTAACAGATAGAATATATATTTCAGAAAACAATTAGTAACACCGAAAGCACTAGCTTTAAACGAAAGAGTAAATGCGCAATAGAAAGAGCGGTCAAAGTTTACCATTCATGTCACACAAAGAAATATCATACACAAGCAGGTAGATAAATGTCTACTTCAACAGTATACAAACCCTCGACATAAGCTTCGAATTAAATTATATCAGTTTATAGTTCAATAAGGAGAGCGATCCTCCACAGATTTTGGCAGAGTCTCAATTGTAAAAGTTAAGAAATACAATCAGAGAGAATTCTTACGTGCAGAGTCTCTCCTTACCGTTAGATCTCCAGACAATAACCCAGGAATGTTCACGACCTTTGGCCTGTTGCCCAAGAAAATCAGTTTATAAGAACATATCTGTTCGAAACGCAGCCACTGGAAGCCAGAGATGCATCCGCCAAACCGCCACGCACCCCATATGCAACGAAAGGAGAAAAGATCAGTATCTCATGTAAATAGACCAACACACAGAAAGTTTGATTAAAGATATTGAAAGGAAGTATTGCCTGTGGTACCCCAACTCCGCCAAGCTACTACCAAGTCCACTGGTATGGTCATCGTTATTAATATACCAGCAAACGTTCAAGCCGAAGGTTACAACACAGAAATAATGACTATGAACAAATGTCTTACTTGCAATCTAACAAATGTCTTATTTGCAATCTAATCAAACAAGAGTAACCATAATACACGAGAATACCTGGAGTTTAAAACGCGGTGGAAGCACATAGAGAATTTGCCCCCTTGTAATCCGTAGCGAACCTTTTTAGAGCCAAAAGGGTATGGTTTAAGCTTAGAACGGCTATAAACGTAATGGCACGGATATGCCAATGCTCCTATCAACCTTCCATTCTCTTAGGCTCCGCACATGCACTAAGAAGACGGTCTCGGAAGCGCGCCCTCAGATGACGTAACAAGGGCTAAAATCACTAGTTTGCGCACATGAGATAAATTGTGGACTGACAGCTATGCAGGACTGTCAGAAATTTCAATGGTGATCCGTAAACTTTGCTTAAAATTAATGATCTCGATCAAATCAAAGTACTGTAGTTGTCAGAAAGCATCGGCGGCCGAGGGCAAGCCCAGGCTGTAGGTGGGTCTGCTGAAAATGCCCGAAATTTGAGCTCAGGGGCGCCCTCGAGCGAGCTCGAGGACGTTTTTTCACTCCATGTGCGGAGGCTATCTGGAACATAGCTCCGAGGCATAGCCCTGAAGCCGGGAAATGAAACTATTTTACAAACCCGGGAATTGAAACTTTACAAACTTTTAATGTGTCGTAAAATGAGATGAGAGAAAGTTAGTTCTAAAGTGGGGGATATATGAAACTCAAATAGAAGCTAGAAGATAAAACTAGCAATTGCGCCAAGAAGGTGCAATAATACGCCGAAGTTGTTGTTGAGGGTGAATTAGTTAATAAGGAGAAACTAAAATCAAACTCCAAAGAAAATAAATTTCAATTGTAATTATAGCTATTTCAAACATTATGTATGAAAAAACATATTGTTTATTCTGCTAACATTACACGAATTAATTTCATCCTTCCCCAAATTATGTTGCATGCACTAACATTACAACACATGATTTAATAAAGTATACCCAAGTATTACATTGTTGACTTGACAAGTTCACTTAAAGCAACCAATTAAAATCTCTTAAACCTTAGCAAGGTGAAATATCCAACACCTAAACCCTTGATATATCACTGTTGTTAACAGAGATATCAGGCATATACACATAGAGGGAGAACATACTTTGGGGGAGAACTATTGTAAATTATTGAACACCGGACTTCAAATGATGTTCTAAATGCACCATCCAACCTATCATGGTTGGTATTTCTAGCATTTGAATGTGCTTTAGCATAGGGTCTTGCATACCTTTTATTACAGTAATACTCTAGTCCTATGTTTGTGAATGACATGTTATACAAAGAAACCACTTTTCTATCAAATACATCGTTAGTTCATGGACATAATGCATTGATGGAGTTTCATGACAACTACTCCAACCATATGCCTCACAGAATTTTTCAAGAAATGTCATACAAGACAGGTCAAGGTATTATTAAAAAAAATCCATATTCACGAAGACAAAAATATGACCAATATGGTAAGAGTTATTTTCTTTCGAAATCTCATTCTACGTACAAATTTGCACATTAATGTTTACAATACAGATCACAAAGAAAAGTGTGGCTTTAGCCACCATGGATTTTTACAATAGATTAAGACTTACAAAAATGCAAATCACAAGAATCGCAATACTATGCTAAAAGAATATTTATTGTCTCTCTAATCATAATAATGGCATTTGAGGTTTTGGACACAAAAGACCAAATTAGGTAATTTTACCATAAAGTTTTCTCTAAATATCTTAGAAGATCAAAGTATTATATGTTTAAACAAATATACTTTCACAAGACATTTTTCCAAAATTTGGATTAATAGTAATCTCACAAAGGAAGGACAAATGGCAAGGCATACATGATAGTTGATTCCAAAAATAATGCATGTTCCCATACAGTTGGTCCGTGTCCATCCTTCTTTATATCCCTAGATTTTTTTGTTAGTGTGATTACCATGAAACAACCAAGGCTGCTCATTTCCTGTTTGTCATTTCATTGTTTTTGATAAAATAGGGGAGGTGTGCCGTATGACTATGGGGTAATGGATAATAAGAAAATATGGAGTGCATTTTGCAACAAACTCATTAATGGTTATAAATTTGACTTAAAAATATAGCATACTTCTCACAAGCACTCAAGATAGTCCTTGTGCCTGAGGTGGTAGCTATCAAGTATCAACAAATGTAACTTTAGCATATTGGAACATTCATATATTGATAAAAAAAATTCCAGATAAATAATTACTTCATGTAATGAAATACAAACTTCCACAACTTCTGAATACATGTATAGGATGCCAGTTAAACTAATCTTTGAAATATTCCATCAAGATAGTTCAACAAGCAAAGATGCCACACTAAATTTGACCAATGCAATCTTAAATTATTCAAGGAGAAAACCACTGACTAGTTTCAATATTGTTACAAACTCAAATAGTGTAAACTTCATACAAAACAAATACTTTCAATTATGTTGAATGATAGTTCATATATTTCCCAAAATGTTATGTAGTTAGTCTGGAAATTCCATGCAAAACAACACTTTCAATGACGATGACTATAATAGTTTATCTATTATCCATAAACACTTAGATTGAAAATTTCAAACAAAATAAAATTTAAGAGACGTTGAATATAATAGTTAATCTACAAGTGAGTTAGAAAACGACTCCAAAAACAACGATGCTATGGATTTTAATTATTAAAAAAATGCTTTAAATGTTACTTGGCCTGAACTTCATAAAAGAAATTTGCCATAAAAAAATAAAATTCCATTAGTTTTGAAATGCTCCCCTAAGATATATGCATCAATTACTATAATTTTTTTAATGGTTTGCACATAAAATCACATAATATGTGACGATTCTTATAACCAAACACCACAATAAATATTTACAAAGCACCAAGTGTTATCAACGATCCCACAAATTTTCAATGCTTGCAATTTTCAAATTAGACACCTAATAGGACATATCAACTAAAGGTGAACAATTTATATAAAAATTGAGAATGTTTTTTTTCCTTGGTGTTATCTTTGGGATCATAATGATTGTGCACCTTTGAAGAATGGTCTTTCTTAAAAGGACCAAATATATTATGTTTAAAACTGTAGGAACATAATATATGTTATTTATGGATCAACTACCACTTCACTCCAAATTAAGTTATCTATGTATATATGCATTATTTCAAGTTATCGATTTATTTATCAACCATCAGTTATTTTTTATATTCATTTTTTTGCTCTCACTTTTTTCTAGTTATTGCCATGAATTGTTGGTTATCCATTCATTAGCTACCCGTTATCCATGCATCAGCCACCACTTTGTGTGTGTATATATATATAATTTATTTTGAATTTCTAATGATTATCACATAATCAATGTAGAGAGTACAAATGTTTCATCCTTATCCATAGATGAATAATCATAGATAATAATTCACCCAAAATTCTAAGATATTAATCCTCATCTATGTAATTAATACTTATCCAAATAATGAATATGAATATAAAAAATAATGTATACTAATTCCAAGATAAGTGATAGCTCCTTCAATTTCAGTTTTAGGGAAATGTCGTGGGATACAATTCTAAAGAACAAGTTGTGTGGATTCTCGTGATACATGTGGTTTTGTCAAGAGTCAAACCATGCACTTAGCCATTTGTGTCCTAGTCTTATTGGAAGCTACTTCTATATGAATATGTAATACCAAAAGGCTACTTCTATATAAATATGTATACCAAAACAAAATTTTATGAATGTGGATAATTTGAACTATTTTTCTACTCAAATTTAATTATATAACATTTAATAAATATATAATATTTTATTGTTAAAATTATATTTTTAAATATATAAATAAATTTAAAATTTCAGTTTTTTAATTCTTAAAATGTCTTTTCAAATATATTAATAAATTCAAATCTTTAAACATCTTTATTATACTATTTTATATTTTCCAATCACAAGTTTTGATTTTTTTTTAATTTTTAAACAAATTTCAAATAAAAACATTACTTCAACAAATAGTAAGTGTATAGCATTTAAACTCAGCCAATACAACTCCATCTTGCCGGAATAATAATGTTGCCGGAATAATAATGTCTGTTAAAGTGGAAAAACATTACAGCTAGTTTCACCATTTCTGTCTATGCTAAAATTTATTTAATGTACAATGAACAAAAACCTATTTTTTTTAATAGAAAAGCCAAACAACAGCCTCTTTTATGATGTCATTTTGTGATATTTAAGGCTAATTTTCACAGCATACATAAACATTATAATGCTATTTTATGTAATATTTTTTTCTTTCACAACATAGTCATACAAGAACTACAGACTGTCATGTTTTCCAAGTTTATTTTGCCCACCAAAAATTATAAAATTTAGGTATAGATATATTAAATTTTGATTAATTAACTTTCTCAAACAAGTTTAAATTTGTTACTTAACTTTGAAAATATCAAAATTCCTTTTTTTAGAAATAATTAAATTTATAAATTTTAACTGACTTTTATATAAAAATGCATTGCTTAAAAAAATAGGACCATAACAAATCATTGCACTGGGACATCCATGTTATTGAAACAACCATGGCAAGTTGAAGTACATACAGAGTGATATTAACTATGGATCACTATTTGTTTCATAAATGATTCCCTATCACTGTGGATGTAAGGAAGGAAATAGATTACCAACCATAACACTCTATTGTTATTCTTCATACTTCCTCCACCGTTCAGTTTGTTCATAGACTGGTTCAAGATTGTGCTATTGCTATCTACTCCTCCGCCATTGATTTTGTTCATCGACCGGGTCATGATTATAGAGCTGAAATTATGACTTGATAATAATAAATATTGTTCTTGGTATGCTGAAGGGCATGCAAGCTGCAAGCCATTTTCAGTCTCTTCCCTTCTGCATTTAGGTTTGTATTAAGCTGCTAATGTAGACATATTAATGCTGCTCTGGTATAGCCGAAGAGCTTCCTACAAGCGATTATTGAACCTTCTGAAGAGAATCCTGCAGCTGGAAACAATAATCCTATTAATTAAAACAAAAGGAACAATGACATATTTTAAAACAATAATAATGTTGTAGAAACATGAAACCTTAACCACCTTTCAGGATGTCTGGTAGTTTTCTCCCACCAAGACTCGCAGATGGTTGCATTGTATCAGCGTGAACCATTATTTTTCTCTGCATTCTCGGACACATTAAATATGGGTTTTTCCTTTGCCATCGCTAAATCTTTAGCTGCATATTGCAGCAAACAATGGTTCATTATACCCTATAAATACCCTGTAATATTACCCTATTGCCCACTCCAAAATGGTTCGTTATCATCAATAATGTGGTAAGATTTTGTCAACTATAGGACTTAATTGAGAGTAAAAAAAAAATCATAGCCAGCCTCGCAAATAAAACACTTTGAAGCCCACATAAAATGATATGGATACCATAGATACAGTTTGTAGCTGAGAGTTTTTAATGAAGGTATTCATGGAGGTGGTTGGATATCTTATATATCCAATAACCTTTTTTCATTATATAATGTTGGAAACAGATGCAAAGATACGGACATTTTTATCTATTATTTCATTCCCAGGTGCTCTTTAGCTTTCTTCAAAGACACAGGTATTTCTGTTTCATTTCTTGTACATGGAGTTAATCAAGGATACATTGGTATGATGGTACCTATTATGTTTTCGTTTGAGAAATCTTTGAAAATTTGAAATTGTGTGCATCAAATGTATTTTTATGCCCTTGTATTCGTTTCTATTGACTGCCTAAGGGGCTTTCATTTGTTTACTTTTGTATTTGGAGAGATGATTATACTGAATTTGAATCTTTAAATGATATTACCAGTTTTCATATCTATGAATATGCTTCCCAAATCCGCTACCTTCATGGAGGTCCACGTTGTTGATGTCTAAATTCAACTGCAATTGTATTCAACGATGTGGGTGTGGGTTGATTGAACCCTATAGCACTCATTACCCCCAAAAAGCCTCTAGAGATCCCCAGAGCATGATCACCAGCCTATATTAAGTGCTTTGGAGGCTGATATGCATGCCTGAAACTCTTGCCAGTCGGTCCGAAGGACTTGGATGGAAGTGTATAATGCTTTAATGTCTCCCATGTGCTGCAACTTGAGAGGGAGAGGATCGTTTAAAATATTGCTGAAGTTTGGACCGATGACTCTGTTTTATTCTTCAAGTCGATGCAGAAGGTTTGAATCCCTTTTAGTAAGTCGACGGGCTTCATCATGGGCATGCCAAGATTCCAGGAACCATGGGTTCTCCTTTGATTGCATTTCATAAATTTTTTATTGTTCCATTTGTATCTGAGCGTCATAATTCTAAATCTGTTCCAAGTTGGCCGTAGACCGTCTTTCCCTGTTCAGGTCGGAAATGTTAGCTATGTGTTTCCTTAGTTTATCGCAGACTTCTCCATAATATGGATACCAATTCATTAGCACCATATAGGTCCTAGGCATGAAGGGCTCTCCTTCCTGCAGCTTTTGTAACTCAGACTGGAATAGATAATTCTCTGGCTGTAAGATCATGGCTAGAGATCCCTAGAGCATGATCATCTGGATTAATGACAAATGCTAAGCCATCCCCAATTGAAATGGGATCAGGACAAGGACCCACATTGGTTACATAAAAATAAAAACATGATCTGAAGGAAGCCGAAACTTTTGCATAGGGGTTCAGAAATCTAACCAGTCTATTGGATAACGCCCTACCTGCACTTGAGGTTGAAAGTATGAACTAATATCCAATGCAAGGACGACAGAGAGATGGGTAATTTGACAGAAACATCGACACAATTCCCTGAAACATAACAAGATGAATAAACTGGAAAGGGATTAAATGAAACAAAATTGGAAAAACGAAATGCTTTTTTCAAACAATACCTGCAAATTGCAGCGCCTGACACAGTGCTAAGGGGCAGCGTGGGCAGCGAAAGTCAAGGGAAAAAAAAAACCCAAAGAGGGTCGAATGAAGCCACAAACGAACATCAAATTGGAGGCTAATCTTAGAATGGCGAGCCGTGGGAAACTTCAACAACACATTCGCTCTATATACTAAATTTTAGTTAAAAAAACTTGAAATATGTGGCATGAAATTGGGAAAAGTGTCATAGAAGCCCAACCTAGGAGAAAGAACGACTTCGGCGTCACAAGTGAGTGAGCTTCTGTTTCCTGTAAATTGCGGCGCCTGGCACAGTGCTAAGGGGCAGCGTGGGCAGCGAAAGTCAAGTGAAAAAAAGCCAAAGAGGGCCGAATGAAGCCATAAACGAACATTCGGATGGGAACTAATCTCAGAATGACGAGCCGTAGGAAACGTCAACATCACATTCGCTCTATATACTGAATTTTAGTTTTAAAAACCTGAAATGTGTGGCACAAAATTGGGAAAAGTGTCATAGAAACCCAACCTGGGAGAAATAACTTCGGCGTAACAAGCGAGTGAGCTTCAGTTTCCAGGTCGTTGGACCAGACTACCTAATGCAATGACTCCTACCCTTGCTCGCCCATGAACCGCCACATCATGAATTTTTTTGGATGGTAAAAGAATACCTTGGAAACCCATGTCGCGAAGGGCTAGCACGAACTGCCTAAAATATCGCCCATTCAAACCCTGAAACGTCCATCATGGGACTCGAGAATGAATTTCTCCTTAGCGTTACCGTACTAAAATGGCACGGAGGTTCAAGCTTCATGACCTTGTGAACTTCATTGAAGCATTTTGTGTAGAATTGAATGGACCTACCAGTTCTCTACTGGCCGCCAAATTATCCTTAATCAAATGGCAATCTCACAGTCACTCGTCGGTATAGAATGGAATGGAAGAAGCAAGGTTCGATCCAAGGCATTAAAAGAAGTACGAATCAGGTCACCTACCATAGTAGAAGGCAAGAGCTATCCATTGAGCCGCAGAGCATTTAATGCTGTTGCAGAAGGCTTGATGACCCTTGGATCTTGAGCAGCTCAAGATCTAACGATCATCAAGCTTATTTGAACAACATTAAATGTTTTACAGCTCAATGGATAGCTCTTGCCTACATCGTAGAATGTGATCGAAAGAAAATTCACTGCCATTCCTTGTCTACATAGAATTGAATGGAGTAGGTAAGGATCCATCTGCAGAGAATTAATTAGAGCATGGGAGAGTCAGTTCAACGCTGTAAGCATGCTACCTGTGCTTTCCAATCGAGAGAACATCAATAACCCTGGGTAAACCAAAAAAACCAGTCAGAAACACATGGTAAACCAAAAAACCAATGGACAATAAAAAAAACCGTGGATGATTCTTATTGGGCAGAGGGACGACCATGATTGCGAACTGTGTAGAAAACCCGACCTCCGAGAAAGACGTAACCTGAATAAAATTTTAATATATTGTGAAATAAAAGAAAGTTATATGCATATAGATAATATAATTTTATGTGTTAAAAGTAAGTTTAACTAATTTATTATAGTAATATTTTTATATTTTTATAATAATATTTTGAGTTCAATTGGTTTTTTTTAGCGTTGCTCCCACAAACTCGAAGAAGGGGTTATTCCACTGGCACACAGCTTTTTTAGCATTGGTATGTCTTTATTTTATTCTCCTATTAGGGTTTCACCAAGAGACTTGTTGTTGGTCTCTGTGCTGGATTGTTTTTACTCTCTTATTGTTTTCGGGTTGTCTGGTCTTCTGTCACATGGAGTGCGTCCTCCCAAAGGAGGACTTAGTACCAACCATGTTATAAAAAAGTGGGAATCTTCTCTTTTTTCTTTGGTTGGTTTTTTTCTCTTACTATGTTTTAGATTTTGCAGTGGTGGTTTTTTTTTATCTTATACCATGAGGGCCCATGATTCCTGCATTGGCACCTTACTCTTGGGTTCCTTTAGGGTTTTAAGATGACTTTACATAAGTTGGGGGTTAGGGTACTGATTTTCACTTTCTTTTGCCACTGTTGTTGGACTTTTTCTTCTTTTGTTGACCCGGTTTCTGCGGTGTTTGGTCAGAGTTTCTGTTTGGTTAGAATCTTGTCAGTTTCTTTGCGGTCTGTGGGTTTTCTCCTCTTTGTGACTGGTTTCCTGGGTTAGTAGGCTTGTTTTTTGGCTTCCTTTTTTGGCGGCTCTTTACTTTACAGGGCTATGGCCTTCGACCAACCTTCCTCTTTGGGGGGAGGATCTGGGCAAGAGCAGGCTCACATCCCGTCCTCTTTCCGCTCCCAGCGGAAGACAAAAGCTATAAGGGCTATTGATGCGAAGCGTCATTATGTGCTCGAAAATTATGTATTTACAGATAAGGTGGAATCCCTTTGTTGCATAGCCTTGGTGGGATGTTTGGAACACTGTAATGTGGACAAGGGCGAGTGGGTGGACTGGGCTATGCTTCATTGGAATCCTTTACTTGACTATGTCCTGACTATCAATCTTTTAGCTAACAAGTGGTTGGTTTTTGTGTTTTTGGAAGATAAGGACGCCTCCCTTATTCTTGGTTCCATGTGGACTATTGGTAAAGATTCTATGGTGCTTAGCCGTTGGCACTCCAACTTCGACCCGCTTTGGGAACGTGTTACAAAACGCACCTCTGGGTACTTCTCTCAGCACTTCCACTGCCACTCTGGAACAAAGAAATTTTGGTGGGTATTGCGAATACCTTAGGGCGCTCTGTGGTTGTGGATGAGAACTTTCTTCATTCCTTTGACAAATGTATGGCCCGGGTACTAGTCGAAATCAATGTCTCGTGTGGTATATCGGTGGATATTAACATCATTTGCAAAGATTTGACTATCTGCTAGAAGCTTGATTACCTGAACGTTTCGTTCCACTGCAACTTTTGTCATGAGATGGGTCACCTATGTTGCTCGTGCCCATCTCTTCTTCATGGTCGGTCTCAGAGGAGGGTGGACCTTCTTCCTTGATCACCCCAAGTATCTAATAAGCCCTTGGAAAAACCTTCTTCTCTGACTCCTGAAGGTATATGTGTTTCTGTCTCTCCCACTCATTACGAAGATTTGACGAAAGGCAAACTCCTTTTTATTAAACACGTGGAAAATTTCTATAAGACCAAACTGAATGAAAAAGGAGAACTTGAAAAGCACAAGGAAAGGTTGGTTGCCAAAGGATATGCACAGAAGTATGGTGTAGATTATGATGAAACCTTTTCTCCTGTAGCAAGGATGGATACCATTAGAGCTATACTTGCCATTGCAGCACAAAATCAATTGCCCGTGTATCGAATGGATGTGAAATCTGCCTTTCTTAATGGCATTCTTTGAGAAGAAGTTTATGTAGACCAGCCACCTAGTTATACTGTCAAAGGTCATGAACACAAAGTGTTTAAGTTGAAAAAGGTCGTGTATGGTCTAAAACAAGCTCAACGAGCTTGGTAAAATAGGATTGACTCCTACCTCATCAACAATGGTTTCAGCAGAAGCAACAATGAACCCACTGTGTATGTCGAAACAGAGCAAGGTAAAATGTTGATGGTATGTCTTTATGTTGATGACATGATTTACATTGGTAATTTGATGCTTGAAGATTTCAGGACAGTCATGAAAAAGGAATTTGAAATGACTGATCTAGGATTGATGAACTACTTCCTTGGTCTGGAAGTTACTCAAACCGCTCAAGGTATTTTTATTTACCAGGATAAGTATGCTACTGATATTTTGCAGAGATTCAAAATGGATAAATGTAAACCAACGGAAACCCCCATAGCTCTTGGCACCAAATTAACCAAGAATGATGATGGACTGACAATAAATGCTACACTCTATAAACAAATGGTAGGCAGTTTAATGTACTTGACCTGATTTGTTGTATGTTGTCAGTCTTATTTCCATATTTATGGAGTCTCCCAAAGACTCTCACTGGAAAGTTGGAAATAGAATTTTGAGATATGTTGCAGGCACACTTGGATATGGACTCTAGTACACTCATACACTAGACAATACTCTCATAGGGTATATTGATAGTGATTTTGCAGGTAGTATTGATGATAGGAAAATCACATATGGTTATGCTTTCCATTTGGGCACAAATATGATCTCATGGGCATCTCAGAAACAACTCATTGTCAGCATGTCTTCTACAGAAGCAGAATATGTAGCAACCACCACAGCAACTTGCCATGCAGTTTGGCTAAGAAGACTTTTAAAGGATATGGGACACATTGAAAAGGATCCCACTCCCATTTTCTGTGATAATAGATCTGCAATACAATTTTCCAAACATAATGTATTTCATAGGAAAAGTAAACACATTGACACTTGGTCTCATTTCATTCGTGAGTTAGTCAATGATGGACAAATTTCCTTATTGTTTTGTGGCTCTAAGGAGCAGTTGGATGACATGTTCACCAAGCCATTATGAACATATGCATTTGCATATCAGAGAGAGCACTTATGCATAGACAGTACTAAAGATGTACTACCAGTTGAGATTAAGGGGGTGTGTTGGAAAATGTAATCTCACGTGTAGTAAGTTAGTCGGTTAGGTGACCCATGGTATTTTTCGACGTATGGTATTCACACATAGTATTGTGTGAATAATAAGAAGGCCTTCAATCTGCCCATAGTGCTTATGTCTCCTTCTTTGTTTTTCTTTGACATATATTGCACCACATGCACCTCTTGGAGAACTTAATTCCTTTATGCATACTATGATAAAATACATTTATCAAAATGAACATATTGTAATTGCGGGAGACATAAACTTTGACATGTTGCAAAGCAACAATGCATTTTGTTTTTGCTCTTTCATGAAATGTCTTAACTTCAAGCTACTTACAACAAAAGCAACAACCTATACTGGCTCTTTACTTGACCAATTTTGGACAACTTTTCCACCTGCGATATCAAATTTCATATCTCTTAAGCATATTGGACATATCATCATAGCATTTGTCTTTCAATTCCTTTAAGAATATTCACAGATACTTCTTCCCAATGAAAGTTCTATGTTTGCTTCAACCTTTATAGGTGTAGGTGATGCAATTGCTTCATGCTAGCTATGACATTTTTCTTTTATGGATATGAACATTTTCATTTTCATTTGACCATTTTAAAACCAGCGTAATCAAACCATCTTATTACTGCTATTCAGATACAAAAATAGATCTTTGTTTCAACAACTAATTTTAAAAAAACTGAATAGTTACAACATTCACATGTACAAGCTTATTTTGTTTTTTCCTTTACCCATTCTATTGCATAGGGTGTTTATTACACGTTGCCCATATTTTAAAGCTAATGAATAAGTAGTCGAAGAAAAAACAAAAAACAATAGCTTCAACTATTATACTTTGTTTGTTTCTATGTTTACAATCATTTGGCTTATATGCAATCTAAATTCACATTATTATAGTTGTGCTTGTTTCTATGTTTACAATCATTTGGCTTATACGCAATCTAAATTCACATTATCTTTCAAACAAAGCTAGTTACTTGTAACATCTTTAGTATTTTTAGAAATTTAAGTTTTGCAATTACAATCACAATGGCAAGATGGCTACAAATGACAATTCTGGTAGCAAGTCCCAAGCCAAAATGCCACAGATAGCAGATCACGAGAAACAAGAAAGGTAACGATATTTTTTGTTCTTGATACATCTCTAGAATTCTATAAAGTCAATACAAATAATTCACTTTACCAATTCGTTGTTTTAATGTTGATAATCTACCTTCCCTATTTGTTTTAGACTTAAACAAGTGCCACAACCACCATCTTCTATTCCACAACTTTGTTCAACAACATATACAAATGTGTTTGAAGGAGACGTCCTCGTCTTGTATGGACGTGCACAAAGTCAAAGTTCAAACTCACCTAATAAAGCACAATTGATACATGCTAATATGGTAGATGAAGATGACCAATTAACAATAACAGTGAATATGAACAACAATCTTATTTCTCATTTCATTGACCACTTTATTCCTGGTACTAGTGTCTGAATCTCAAATTTCAAAATTATAAACAAGGGACCATATGATAGAGGGGATTCGAAGTATTGCATTATGTTACAACAATAAACTTCAGTTGAAACAATACCTTAGGTTTTCCAAGAGCATAGAATACCAATAGATACGACTATATATGGCATCTTAAGATCAACAAACAACTACTCTATGGGATCTGTTGCAACAATTGTAATTTCCCAAAAAATTATAGCGAGTTAAGAGGATTGAATTTTGGCTGATGAAAAAATTTGCTCCAAGAACGCATTCGAATTTTTGAAGGTTGTGAGGCTTTTCTTGGTCGTTTTGTCCTCTGGATTGCTGGTGGTTTGGCTGCTGGAGGTGTCCATTAGCTCTCTGGGCTGAGTGCCTTCTTCCTTCTCTGCTTGGAGATTGCTTATCCAGTTCTTAGTGGAGCTCTTGCTGCTCTCGATTTATCCGTTTGTATCTCTTTCTTTTGGGTTTATTTTTGTCTTTGTGTGTCTATCTTGGAGTCTATTCGATCCAACATATTTCGCTTGCCCTGGTGTGTGGTTTTTTTGTGTCGATCCGCTCTCTTGATTGGTTCTCAATCACTTTTATTGTTCCACTGGTTATTTGTGGATTCGTGGTTTTGCATTGAAGGAGGCTGTCTGATGCAGCTTATCATCCAACACTTGCTAAGTTTAGTTGGCCTCTCTCGGGAGGTTGGTTTCGACTCAGTAAAGTTGGGCTCGGTTTGTTGTATACTATTGTCTCTGGGCTATGCTTGTGACTTCAGGGGGTTAGATTTGTTGGTTCTTGCAGGGTGGTTTGGGGCTCTCCTTCGAGTCCTTTGGTGCCTTGTCTAGTGGATTTCCCTTATGGACTTTGGTGGGATCCCTTCGCTCCCTCTCCCTCTTGACCTCGAAGCTTTTAAGAGATTGATTTCTTCCTGTGGTAAGAGGAAACGGGGGGCTTCTCAAAAATTTCTCAAGCAAGTCGATATCCCATCGGTTGAGCTTCCTACTAAGCGGATCCATCATTCAGCGCTAAACCTAGTTGTGCGGGGGCTTATCAGCCAATTCACTGGCCTTTGGCCTTCTCCAAAGGCTATAGATGGTTGGGTGCAGAGGAACTAGAGGCCTTTGGTTTCAGAAGGTATCTGCAACCACTTTGTCGGAAGAGGCTTTTTTGTGTTCGTATTTGAATCTGCAGTAGATCGAGTCTTGATCTTCTGAAATGGCCCATATTTCATGGGTCCTTAGGGGCTCTACTTGAATAATTGGACCCCGAATTTTGATCCTACACAAGATGTCTCATATGCAGTCCCTATTTGGATAAGACTCCCTCACCTTCCCTTTCATTGTTGGAATTCATAATCCCTGTAAATCACAGGGAATAAGCTTGGTAAATACATTGACCAGGCTAAACGAAAAGACCAATTTTCATGTGGAAGAATATGTGTTGAAGTCGACTTGGAGATTGGCCTTCCCGAAGCAATTAAATTAACTGTTGCAGAGTGGTCCTATTTTTAGGAGTTGGATTATGAGCAAATCCCGTTTAAATGTAGATTCTGCCATGGCTGTGGCCATTTTGCCCGAAACTATAAAAAAAAATTAGAAGAGGATATTGTAATTGAGAAAGAAGATCAGTGGACTCAAGCCCAAAAATTAGGAAATCCCAATCAAGGTCCTAGAAAGAAAGGAAAAGAAAGTAAACCTGTTATAGGTGACTCTTCTGCTGGGAAATTTCCTATTTTATCTTAGACCGATGCCATCCCCAAAGCTTCACCCAACCAATTTGTTGTTCTAAGTTCCTCTGAAGCAATCCTGGAAGAAGGTGAAATGTAGCAATCTGATGGGCATGAATTGGATTTGGAAGAAAATATTGTTTTAAAGGATCAAGCTAGCCCAAAATCTCCCCCCCCCCACCCTTTGGATGGTGGCTCCCCTCACTCTCCTCCTCCTGAAGCAGGCTCTCCCCCCTTCTTATGCAAATATTACACAGAAGAAGCAAGGTGTCAACTCGGGTTCTTCAGATGATGAATCTTTTGAGCAACTCTCCAAAAAAACTGGCAGAAAATCTAAGAAGGAGATTCGGGAAGAAGAGGCTGAAAGGTTTAAGACTCAAGGTAGTCAGGCCATAATAGAAATGTCATATGGGAGGAACAAGAGAAATGGCCCCCCAAAGGGAGTAATTACTCCCTCTCCCTTGGGTAAGTAATGCAGATTACCTCCTGGAACTGTAGGGAATTGGGAAACCCAATCAAAGCTGAAGTAGTGAAAAATTTACTGAAAATCACCCCATCTGAAATCATTTTGCTCCATGAGACTAAGATTGAGGAGGAAGCTCTCCTACTCATGAGTAAACATAAATGGAAACTGAATTCTGGTAAAGCATTCAACGCTAGAGGTTCCTGTGGGGGATTAGCAACTCTTTGGTGTGAATAAAACTTTCAGTTAAATAAATGGTATGCCACACAGCACTGGATCTATTCCAAGTTATTTCACTATTCCAGCAAAATCTCAATTTCCCTTGTAAATCTCTATGTTCCTGTTAATTATTTGGAAAAAAAAGAATGTTGGCTCTCGTTATCAGACTTTCTTGTGTTGAATTCTTTGACAAATATAATATTAGCAAGCGACCTCAATATAACATTAGCACCGAATGAAAAAAAAGGAGGTCATTGAGGCAAAGATCATATGCAAGATTCAGTGGAGGAAATGATCCAAGTTTGGGACTTGAATGATATAAAACCTAAGCTTGGGCATTTTACGTGGTCAAATCATAGGGTGGGTGTCGTTAGCATTTATGCTAGGTTTGATTGCTTCCTGGTTCATAGTTCTTTGTTGGATGGTGTTTTGATTATTTCCTCCAAAATTCTTCCTAAACTCTCGTTAGATCATTATCCTATAAATCTGTTGTTCGAAAAAGAAGAGGAACTTGGCCCTATAACTTACCATTTCAGCCCACTCTAGATCAAGAGAGAAGGGTTTATGGACACTGTCTCTCATGCTTGGGTCCCATTATGTTGTTGGTTCTCCTAGTTTCGTTTGGGAACAGAAATTGAAACAAACCAAAATTGTGTTAAAGAATTGGGTCAAAACACCCATCCCTTCTCCAATGTTATGCAAGAAGGAAAGAGTTTCTGATTTATCTATATTGCAATTTAGAATGGAAAATTGTGAAATTTCAACTTCCCACATTGTCCTGGAACATCTTGCCCAGTTAAAAACTACTCAATCTTTCAGGAAGGAGGAGGAGGAGGAGTATCTTAGGTTGAAGTCACGTAGTCTTTGGCTAAAGGCGGGGGATAAGAATACTTCATTCTTTCATCGTCAGTGCAGGGCCAGGCTTTCTCAAAATCACGGAAATTTTTGATGATGAAGGGGTCACCATTAAAGGCCAATATCTTTTAAAACAGGCAGCCAATAGGCATTTTCAGTTGTTGTTTCAAGATGATGGTCTTCTGGATGAGGATGTGTCTTCTGGTTTCCTGAATAATGTTCCTTCTTTGGTCAGCTATGAGGACAAATATGAACTTATGAAACCTTTCTCGGAAAAGGAAATTGTTGATGTCATCTGGGCTATGGAGTCTGACAAAGCTCCTAGGCCTAATGGCTTTTCTATTCACTTTTATAAAGTCTATTGGCCCATCATCAAATCTGATCTGCTCTGTATGGTGGCTACTTTTCAAGAAAAAAAAAGAAGCAAAAATGGGTGGGTGCACCAATTCTACATTCCTCGCCCTTATCCCAAAAGAAGTAAACCCTTCGTCCTTTGATAGGTTCCGTCCAATTTCTCTATGTAATGCTTCCTATAAGATAATAACCAAACTTTTAGCTAACAGATTGAAGCCTCTGCTTGGTAAACTGATCTCTCCTCTTCAGGGGGGATTTTTAAAAGGCAGACATCTAGTGGATAACGTAATCCAAGTACATGAAGCGATGTATTCAAGCTTCCTAAGGAAAGAGAAAGGCATGATTATAAAGTTGGACATGAAGAATTCCTTTGACCATGTAAAACATCCCTTCCTATATGATGTCCTGCTTTCTTTTGGTTTTTTCCCTGAGTTTGTAAACTTGATCCAAGCATGTATAGATAAGCCTTGGATTGCACCTTTAGTCAATGGTAGACCTGTTGATTTCTTTAAAGCCACCAGAGGCCTCCGACAAGGTTGTTCGATGTCTCCCTTCCTTTTCATCTTGATGGCTGAAACCCTTAGCAGAAAACTCTTAGCTGAAAAGGAAGCTAGGTATATCCCGGGCATTAAGATAGCTGGGGGGGTTGACCCTATCAACCATGCTCTTTTCACTGATGACTGTCTTCTTCTAGGAGGGGCCTCTATGAAAATTTCTCGGGCTTTCAATTCTATCCTTCAAAATTTCTGTCAAATCTTAGGAGCTTTGATAAATAAAGATAAAGTGCAGTTTACGGATGGAACGTTGATCAGTTGGCACTTCTTCGAATTTCAGATTTCTTTGGCTTCCCCGGCTTTGTCAATTGGGAAAAAATTAAGTATTTGGGGCTTCCTTTAACACTAGTTCGTCCCCTCCATCTCTTTGGCTTGATGTGTTGGCCAAGTTAAAGGCAAAAGTCGTTTCTTGGGGTGGCCAGTGGCTTACTAAGGTCGGGAAACTGATCTTGATTAAATCAGTCCTTTCAGCACTTCTTGTTTTTCAGTCCTCTTTGCTTCTTGCCCCAAAATCTATCTTAGTTCAAATTTCTAAACTATTGAGAGACTTTATTTGGAATGGAGGGAAGGGAGGGCAAAATAAGTTGCATTTGGTAAGATGGGAGGTTCTTAAGCGACCTATTTTAGAAGGCGGATTACAAATTCGTGACCCTGGCCTTGCTAATCTGGCAATCTCTGGCAAGTTGATTTGGCAGCTATATGTGGACTCAAAACATCTGGTCAGCAGAACTTTTAGGATGAAGTATCTAAAGGGTGGCTCACTAAGAAATATTTCTTCTGTAAACACACCAATTGGTTCAACAATTTGGAATTCTTGTAGAAAAGGGTTTATATTTTTTTCTTAGCAGCTCTTTAGAGTCCCTAGCAATGAGAAGAAGACCTTTCTCTGGGAGGATAAAATTTCTGGTAAACCTCCCCTCTCCTCTGTCTCTCAGTTATCCGAGTTAATGGATTGGTCCAAAAATAAAGGACTGCTACGTTTGGCAGACATCTGTACTTGGGACAATGAAGGTTTTTGGGTTGGATGGGTTCTTCCAGATCTCTTAGATTGATTTATTTCCCAAAAGTTAGTGTTATATTCTTTCCTTTTCGGCCTAGCTCCTGTTCATGTCTCTCATAAAGATTGTTGGGGATGGGGTCTGGATGGCTTTTATTCAGCAACCTAAGCTTACAAGTTCCTCCAATCTGCTCATACATCTAGTTTTCATCCTGTGATCTGGCATTCAGTTTGGCATTCTTCCTGTTTCCCGAAGGTCAATTTCTTTGCTTGGTTAATATTAAAAAAAATAAAATTGACTAGTGAAAATCTCCTTAAACGTGATTTCAATGGCCCATTCCGTTGTTGTTTATGTAATTCAACCTCTGAGACTGCCGATCATCTCCTGGTGGAATGTGAATTCTCCAAAAACGCCTGGGCAATGATACTTCACGACGTTCAGTGTTCTCTTCCAATCCAAAGTTCAGTTAAGGATCTATATTTAGCGTGGCATGAACAGCGTCCTTCGAAGTTGAATGCTGGTGTTCTGCACAAAAATTGGTATTCAATTTTGAAATTCATGCTGTGGTCAATATGGATATCTAGAAATATCTATGTTTTCAGCGATCAACGGCCAATATTTCAGATTGTAGCAATCAAATCATTAGCCTGGTTTTTTGAATCAATTGGTCATCTGATTTCTTCTTTGCCATCTTCTCTGCGGATGGGTTTTAATTGTCACATAGTTGGGAAAACTCTGAACAAACCATTCTTGCTCCCCTCTTGGAGATTCTGTGGGGATAAAGAAGCTTTTATTTCTTTTTGGATGAAATCTTCATCTACAACTATTTTCTTTGATGGTGCTTCCAAAGGGAACCCGGGGGTCTCAGGCTTTGGTGGCCTGGTTTTTTCTTCAGATAGGTTGCCTTCTTTCAGCTTTAGTTGAGGGCTTGGCATCATGTTTAATAATCAGGCTAAAAGTTACAACCTGCTCTTGGCATGCCAGTTGGCTAAGGAGAAAGGATTTAAGTCTATTCAAATATATGGTGACTTTGAAATAGTGATCAAAGCTCTTAACTCCTCTGATAGTCTTACAAATTTTGCATTGATTATCATTTTGTAGAGAAATAGGAGAATTTTGAAATATTTTGATAAATCTGGCTCCTTCCACATCCTCCGGGATTTAAATAATTCTGCAGATGCACTAGCCAACAAAGCTTGTCTCCTTCCTCAAGGATTTCTTAGTATCAATGGGGAGTCCAGTTATTTTCATTCTATTCCGTAACTTCATGATATTGTTTCTAGCTTGATTTGGAGATCCTCTGTATTGCTCAGTTAAGCTCCAGGTTCTTCCGAATTTTGTAATAGGTTGATTGGTTATTGCCAAAATATACATGTTTTCCTTCTTAATAAAATTAACCATTTTTGTTATAAAAAAAAACAATTGTAATTTCCCGCAAGTAAAATAATAGAAACTATGAATTATACATCAAAGATTGAGAAGGAATAAACAATATAAAATGTCTATTGATTTTTGTTACATTTCCAAAGTAGCTTATGCTTTTTTATTGTTTTGGAACTAACAATTTGCAGCAAACTTGAATTCAGTGCAGTTGTAATTAAAAGAAAGCTCTGCCAAACTTTTTTCCCAGAATACAAGAGGAACTAGCATCACAAATTCCGGTAATGTACCTCTTCAAGAATGTTGTCAGAAATGGGCCAATAAGGTCTCAACTACTGTGCTTTTTTATGGAAATATTTTTTGATGCGATAAAGGATATCTACTCTTCCTTATGCAATCGAAGACCTAGACAAATATCTACTTTCCATTTTACATAATTCACTTTATTGAATTTTATCACATTTGCTATTATTTTTACAATTTCTATAGACCTCGCACAAAACGTTGCATAACATTTTAGTATACCAGTGTTACAAATACCAGTTTTAAACTTTAATATACTAGTTTTACCTACAATGCTTTGTAGACTTAGAATTTATTTCCCATTGTCTTTCAATAATTTGTCTAAAGCAAATTGTGTTGTCCGAGGCTTATTTCATGGACCTTTTTCTTATGATTTTATTCATATTGAATTGGATTTAAAGTTCTAGGTTTTTCCGCTTCTTGAATTGTATTTGAAAAATGAATTAAATCCATTGAACTCTAACTCTAATAGCAAAGTAAAATAAATTTAGCTACAACATTACCAATGCGCAAAAAATATGCTGCTCAAATATACAAGAGCAATATTGCATGTTCTAAGCCAAATGGATGTTAATAATGATCACTATGAATGTTTGACAACTAGACTAATTATATTAAATTAATTTTTGGAGTAACTTATCCTCTGGAACAAAGGCAAAGACCAAGCCTATAAACCATTCATCTTTTTCCATAAGCCACTTATTTTGGAGACCATCATATTCTTTAGGAAACTATTTCCTTTGTTCACTTATCATGATTCAAGCTTTAGAACTACTGCAATAGTGGCAATAGCAATAAACATAGTCTACTATTTTTTCTTTCTTTCTCATTTTGTCAATAACATTATAGAACTTGAAGTTACTAAGGATATCAAGCTTAAAATGGTTTTCCGATAATGATACTAAGCCTACCAAGACTTTTTGATTTCATATGCAGTTACATGCTTGGATACATCGTTTGTTCCTTATGTAGAATACTTAAGTTTGTACATACTTCTTTTGTTTTGGGTCTTAGCATAGAAGCTTTTTAACATAAATAGATTTTAGTGAACTAGATTTCTAGATAAGCTTTTGCATATTTGGAATTTGTTACCTTGTGTCTTTCAATTAATTGTCTAAACCTACTTTGTTTCTCAAAACTTTTTCATGGACCGGGTTCTTATGCTAATTTTATCCATATTGAGTTAGGTTCAATGTTTTGGGTTTTTCCCTAATCTTGAACTCGATGTGAAAATAAAAATTCATTGAATTCCATGTTTGCGAGAACAAAATAATAAATCTAGTTACAAGATTGCCAATGTCTCAAAGAAATTTCTTACTCAATTATATAATTGCAATATTCAACATTCTAGGCAAAATCAAGTCTAGTGATGCAAACTATGCATGGTTGATAGCTAAGCTAACTATATTAAAAGAAATTTTAGGATATTTGATCCTTTCATCCAAAGATGGATCAACACTATCTCCTTCAAGAGAATGCCATGGAATTTACACACCAATCCTACATATAATTTGGCTTTTGCCATGAACCAACAAATTTATAGACCATTACATTTTCCAGGAAACCATTTTCTTTGTTCACTTATGAGGATTCAAGCTTTAGTGCTGTTGCAATGGTGCCACCAATAATAAACTTCTTTTACTATTTTTGATTTTTTGTTTTCCATTTTGTTAGTAGCATCATAGAAATTGAAATTGCTAGTGATATCTAACAAAAAAATGACTATGTGATAGAGATGCAAAGACCACCTGAGATTTTTCATTTGTTCCTATTGCTTTTTATCCTCATTTGTTACTAGCCAAAAAGTACGTGCACTATTGTGCATGTCATTTGTCAATAGATTAAGATTACCAAGTACAGATCTGTATGTTTCAAGTACAAGGAATATTGAAAACAAAAAATGTGTTCTGACCTCCATTCTGAAGACTTTGCAATAAGTGTAACCAACCCATGCTTCATAGCTCATATGATTGTACAACTTGAAAACATACAACTTCATACAAATACGAGCATTTCTTTGAATATGATTTGGAGACAAAAGATGGAACATTGGATTGCACAATACATATGTCGTAGCTATATTAGTATTGTCCAACAATTGCAACCATTTCTTATGAGAACTACACATAGAACATCTTGTCCATAGGTTTTCACTTGCGTAAAATCTGTGTAAAGGCCTTATTTACATTGACACTAGATAATGTCGTTGCCGAAATCAAGAATCCTTAGTGATTCAATCTATTTTCAAAGTTTGCAATTTTACATATCCAGAGGTTATTGGGAAATGAGACACTTATGTATATTATGGAATATGTTAATAGTTTGTTATTCCAGAAACTTTTGCACAACACTTTTTTGCATTGCCATGAAGTTTCTTTGAATTGTTGTTTCCTTTTTGTTTGTTTTAGACTCAATGATTGCAATTACATTGTGTAGCTAATAGAATATACATTTTAAACACAAGTTATCTAGTCTCATCGTACAAACTGTTCAACTGTCATCTTATGGAAATATACAAACAATTATTTATATTTCTTCATTGCGATTTATAAATTTATTTTGTTATCATCTCTTTTGGATTTATGAGAACATTCACCACCTTATTGTTAAGTTTTATATGTTGTTATATATTAAGTCCTAACTTGATAACTATTTAATACATTTTCACAATAACAACATAAAGATGATCATTGAAAGAAACACAATCACAAGGTACACAACAATTTACCCCGGGAAACCCTAAAGGGAAAAACCCAACAAAAGTTCCTCAATATAGATTACCAGAATGCAATGACCAAATATCAAGGTCTCATAAGAGCTCGAGAGACCAAACCCCAAGCATAAGATCCAAAACACTAAAGACACTAGTCCTCCTCCTTATTTGTCCTTCCTTCTTTCTCTCTCTTGTGCAATAAAAGTGTGAGTGAGTGTGTATAAATGAGGGAGGGTGCCTCCCTATTTATACTAATCTTCCCAACTAAAATTTAAACTTACTGGGCCAACCTATTTAACTGATAAGGTCGACCTACCTAGGAAGTCTCACAATAATAATTATATTAACCTTTTATGGGTACTATTGACCCCACTTACAATGAAGGGTTTAACTCATGACTTTTACATCAGCGACATCTCCTGATGGAGGAATAATAATAATGTAAAGTACAAGTGGAATATTCTTTGAAGTTACATTATTTCAACACTCCCCCTTAACAAGAAAAGTATTCTAATGACAACAACAACAATTGGTGTGGCTCTACACGACATCGTCGGAAGGAGAGAGGAGGCATCATCAACATCATCTTTTGGAACATTGTCTGGTACATCTATAAATCATTGAAAGTTTTGAACAACATCATCATCTAAAATAGATAGTTGGAGTATCATCATATGTAGCATGGAATTGAGGCATCATCATTTGCAGCATGGAACTGGAACACCATCATATGCAGCATGGAGTTGTAGCTTCATCATCTGCAATATTGGACTGGATCATCACTTGCAACATGGAGCTGGAGCATCATCATCTGCTAGAACATAATCATATGCAACATGGAGCTGGAGCATCATCATCTGCATCATGGAACTAGATCATCACATGCAGCTTGGAACTAGAGCATCATCATCTAATGGAACATCATCATATGCAACATGTATCTAGTGAATCATCAACATATGCATAAAAATTGATACATCACTAGCAATGACAGCACGAGGCTGGCTCATCAAAATAAAGATGGAACAACAACAACATTGAAAACACGAGGCTGAATCATCGATATAAAGATGGAACAACAACAACATCGATATCATGAGGCTGACTCATCAGCATAAAGATGGAATAACACCAACAAAATGTGACAATCACAACAACATCATCATCAATAGCTCAAGGCTGGAGTAACATCATGTATGGACGGTGTATCAACAATGAACACGATTCTTTCTTTCATAATTACGGAATCATGGACAACACGGGTGATCCTTTCCTTTCAGAATTATGAGATCATGGACAACACATATGTGGTACTCATATGATCCTTCCTCTTTCAATATTATGTGATTAAATCTTTGCGGAGCTATCAATATTGATCATAGCTAAGACATACATACATAAGATGATCCTTCCTTTCGGAAATACGGGATTAAGTCCAACATGGATGATCCTTCCTTTCGGAATTGCAAGATATCTAGCCAACATTTTAGACAATCCTTCTTTTCGTAATTATGGGATCAAGTCCTCCAATCAACATTCTAGACGATCCTTCCTTTCGGAATTATGGGATCCAGTACATTAACATCCTGGACGATCCATTATTTTGGAATTATGGGATCAAGTCCACTATCATCTTGGACGATCCTTCCTTTTGGAAATACGAGATCAAGTCCACTATCATCCTGGATGATCCTTCCTTTCGTAATAACGATATCAAGTCCACTATCATCCTAGATGATCCTTCCTTTTGGAATTACAGGATCAAGTCCACTAAGATCAATATTTAAGACGATCATTCCTTTAAAAATTACGGTATTAAGTCTAAGGCCAATCAACCCCAACATCTTGGACGATCCTTTGTTTCAGAAGTACGGGATCAAGTCCATCAACATCTTGGATGATCCTTCCTTTCGGAATTACGGGATCAAGTCCATCAACATCTTAGACAATCCCTCCTTTCGGAATTACGTGATCAAGTCCATCAAGATCAACATTTAAGAAAATCCTTCCTTTTGAAATTACGAGATCAAATCAAAGGATGATTAACCCCAAATGGGCTACCTACTATGATCAAGATACCATATTATCATCAATACTACTCCCCCTTTCAAGGGAAGACCTTACGGACAACAACTAGCTTGTCTCGGAAATGTTCAAACTTCACACGAGATAGAGGCTTAGTCAACAAATATGCAACCTACTCATATGTGCTCACATATTGGAGCTTTATAGCTCCCTTTTGCACCATGTCATGAATGTATAAGTATCAGATTTCTATGTGCTTCATCTAAGCATGGAACAAAGGGTTCTCTGTCATCTTCATGTAGCTTTGGTTATCACATAGAATCACGTTAGCATCCATCTTCAGATAGAATAGATCTGACAACAACTTCCAAAGCCATATGGATTCACAATTGGAGGAACAAGCTGCAATATATTTCGTTTCTGTAGTGCCGAGAGAAACACAGGAATGATTCCTACTTATCCATAAGTTCTTGGCTGACCCCAAGCTGAAACATCCTCCTGAGGTGCTCCTTCTATCTAAGACACTTCTTACCCAATTGAATATGTATAACCATACATTCTGAAGTCATGATCTTTAGTATAACTGATACCATAGTCTACAGTACCTTTCAAGTACCTCATCAAATGCTTTGTAGCTACCAGGTGAACATGTTGGGCTAAACCATATACTGGCTCAATGTGTTCACAACAAAGCATATATCTGGTCGTGTATTCGTCAGATATATCAATGTACCAATAATATGTCTGTATAGTGTCACATCCACTAATTCTAACGAAGCATCGACCAACAACTTCAAGTGTGCATCCATGGGTGTGGCCATAGATTTACATTCCAACATCTCAAATCTTTTTAGGATTCCTACTGCATACTTCCCTTAGTTAAGGAAGATTCCTTCTACGCTCTGCCACACTTCAAGACTTAGAAAAGAATGCATCAAGCCAAGGTTTTTCATCTCAAATTCTGCAGCTAGCTTCTTCTTACACTTTAATATTTGCTTCTCATTACTTGTTAGGAATAAGTCATCCACATACAACAATAATATGACATATTCATCATCCATAACCTTGAAGTAAAGGCTAGGATCAATCTTACTTTTGGTAAAGCCCAAGCTCGTCAGAAAACTATCGATTCTTCCATACCAAGCTCTTGGATCTTGCTTCAATCCATATAGATCCTTCTTCAGCTTGCATACATGTGTCCTTTTGTATTCAACTTCAAAACCTTGTGGCTGTTCTATGTACACTTATTATTCAGTAACACCATTTAAGAAGGTTTTTTCACATCCATCCGGTGTAACTTCCATTTTGTCTTGGATGTAAGTGCCATGATGGTTCTCATAGAAGTGTACCTTGCTACAGGAGAAAATGTCTCTTCATAATTGATTCCTTCCTTTTGAAAGAATACACGGGCCACAATTATAGCTTTTTATTTCTCGATACTTCCATCGGCTTTATGTTTTATCTTGTAGATCCATTTGGAAAATACCACACTTTATCCTTCTTTCTTGGGAACTACTTCCCACACATCATTCTTCATTATGGATTGGTATTTCTTCTGTCATGGCTTCTACCCATTCTTTCTTTTGAACAACTGCTTCCGAACAAGTAAGTTCTTTGTCTACAAGATCACAGATCAAAGCCACATAACTAGGAAATCGCTTTGGCTTCTTGCTCTTCCTTGTGGAGCCTCTTGGAGGACCATACCTTTTTGCTTCTTGAATAATCTCACGATCCCAAGATGGCTTTCTCTCGTGGGAGATATTCATGTGGGGAGGTTCTCAGGGCTTTAACATATCATGTTCTTCTGGAATTGGTGCTGCCTTTCACACACTTGGGTTACGTGGCAGAAATATTCAAGCCACTCGGTGTGTCTTTGGGGGCAAGTCTCGAGTCAAGGCTGTCACCTTGTTCTTGACTCCTCCGTTTAGGCTCAACTCTTAACGAAGCCAAGGGGGGTAGACCCTATTAAGTTACTAAGGCAAAATTATTTAGTATGATGATGGTATTAAAGAGTAAGTTTTTTAGGAGTTTCGATTTAACAATTGTAAACAACAAATAACATGATGAGATAATCACAAGTAAGCACGAAAATGACACCCAATCACATATAGATTGAAAGAAATAAACAGTTGACTAGTGCCCTGAAAATGGAGTTGAAAAACAATTAAGAGTGCTTGCAAGTGCTGGAATGAATGTTGTGCAATTGTATCTTGGTTAATTTTAAATTGATGTAAGAAGATGAGTAATTTAACTTAGGCGAGGGGACTCCAGATATACCCAGGGGGTACTTGAAGTATGTACAAAACTAAACTGTCACGGCTACCTGCAAGGAATATGTGGGCTGAATGGAGTCTCTGAGACTGTTGTTCATAATGCACCTGAAGGTGTAACAGAGATCGGCGCCCCGAGGTCATTTTTCAGGAGTTCTTGCTTTCGTTGGGTATTTTGCCACCGTAATGGTTTGATCGAGGCATTGGATTTTTGCCTGATGGTTTGTCAATTTGGGGAGAGTGAATTCTAATTATTCTAGTCACTCAAGTGCTTTTGATGCCGCTTGATTGATCGGATGAACCGTAGCCAAGTACAGAGCATACACATTGGAGTCTTTGTTATTTTAAGTAAATTTTAAAATTGGTGTTCTAGTTAAAAATAAAACACTCCAGGAACCTCTTTTGATCCAAGTGGACCTCAATTGGGGAATCAAGGAGGGGTTGATTTTATTATGACTAACGAAACAATTAATGAAAATGGAATCAAAGATACACAACACCGGTTTTCTAATTAGTCCTACCACGCATCTCTTTCCCCTTGCGGGTCAATCGGGAAGTCATGGGGTAAGTAGTATGATTACTTTTGAAATTAAAATATGGAATAATAAAAAATTATATCAAAGTATACAATCATGCATGCCAATACTAAACTAGAGTAGAAAAAAGTGAAGAATGCAAAAAAGTGAAACGGACGCAGATCCCCCCTGGGGGGATGGGGAGTGGGCTCGAAAGAGCATACTCAAAAAAGATTTTATTTTATTATTATTGGTTACAATATCAACAAAATGAAATATCAGAAACCTCTTGGTCCTTATACGGGATGAAACCAAGATCTTACAACTTTCCAAACATTTTTAAATTTTAGTGAAAGGGTAGACCCCTGGGGGGATTTGAACACTCCCGAGGCCACTTTCGAAACAACAGCTTCTTTTCTTTTCTGTTACACCTGCTAAAAACCAGCAAGCATGTTAGATTAAAATATGCCCAAAAGCACTTTAAGAGTACCTTTGGGTCAGCCTACCTTAACTAAAAAAAGACTAAGTTAAAACTAGCTAAACGGGTGAAAAAGGAACCAAGGAAAGCAAGCTTTCCTTGGGATCTTGGCTTGCTGTTTGTGCAGTAAATGAAATATGCACTGATTGCTGGATTTAATCTTTTTAAAATAGAAAAGGAAATCTAGAGCATGCAACCTACTGATTTTCTTTAACTTGCCATGCAAAACGGACGATTTCCTTATGCTAGATCTAGAAGCTTAATGATACTTTACAGAAATGAGATCTAGACTATGAGCTTTGAAATAGTAGATCTATGTAAATTTTACTTTAATATAACAGATCCAAATGATAACAAAGCTTTCGAACACAGTAACCAGGTAAGAAAATTGATTTTTTGAAGGAGAAAGAGAGAGAAAGAGTGCTGGAAGCCTCGGAATGTTGGGCTTTGGAGTCTGCTTTGGTGGAACATCGAGGGACTATGTCATTTAGAAGATCTTGAAGATGAGGAAGATGCAAACCAGCTCAACCTTTTCTACAAGAGAGATCACCTGCAACGTAGAAATCCTTTCACAAACAGATGGTTAAAACATAGGTGCTGCTAGAAGAGATAATGGGAAAGCATGCAATTAAACCTAAAATACATGCAACTCCAATATATATGAAACAAGCAAACAATAAGAGCATAAATCAAACTCCAGTACAAGAGCAACAACACCTCAATCTCAGTTCTAATTAGCTTGGAAGAGGTGATATGAGCTTGATTTATACACAAAATTGAAACCCCAGCCCAGAGGGGGCGCAAATCCCAAGGAGATAGACCAATGTAGGTGAAGGAGAGTCCATTAATGCCTGATCTGTGTCTAGCTCAGTATGATCTGAGTCTCACTGAGTGCAACTGTCAATCAAAGATCTGATCTAACTGACACCTCAACCGGTTGACTGAAGCATCCACCAAAACTCATCTAGATGATCCCACACATGTGGAGGAGAGAGGGATGGCGAAATTCCCCACAAAGGAATTTGAATTTCAACTCTGGATCCACCCAGATCACCTCCTTCAGTCAAGGATTTGTCGGATCCAGTCAATCTGGTGCCGATGAGACTGATTTCAATCAAATCGGTTGAGAATCCATTAAGCTAGGATTTTGGATTTGTTCCAGTATTCATCAATTTATTAATTAAAATAATCAATAATTGATTTTTTGGGGCTTTCTGACCTGAGCGATGGAAAATCACTCAAAACTAGGAAATAGTGGGTCTATAGGTTTATTGGGTGCTCTTAGCTTGAAAATGAGCACCTACATGACTGAATCTGACTTCCGAGCCCACTTTTTTTACAAAACCAATTTTTCCAATTAAACTATTAGAAAATAGCCTAAGTCTTGGAAAATTTTAATTTTAATAAAAAAACTGAAAAAATAAAAAAATTAAAGAAAAATTAAAAACCTAGGGGGACTTAGACATGTTCATATGACTCGACCATGATGCCTAGCATGTTTATACATTGACACATATACTCTAATAACCTCAATAGGCCTAAATGCCAAGCCAACCACCCCAACTTTGGAGGTATTGAGTGAAAAACTTAGAAATTATCAGTCATTTATTCAACAACCAATAATAACCAAGGGAAAAAACACCCTGGGCTGATTGGATTGACAAATAAAGTCTAAGAGACCGAGTCTTTTACAGACACTATCATGCTAGAACATTTATTACAACTCCCCCAAGGGGGTATGAACATGTGATATAGTACAACAAGCACTTCCCAGAAGCACTACTAAAGTCCGAACAAGTTATCTTTGTCCGGTTCACCAGGCTCACTTGATAAAAACCACTAAGTACAAATTAGGTGGTAACAGGAATCTCAACATCAAGAGAATGTGCAACTTCTTTCATTAGTTCTGCAGCTCTCGGAGCTACAACTTCTTCATATGTTTCTTCAAGTTGGCACTTTCTCAATTTCTTGAGAGCTGTATCTTCATCAAAGTTTATATCCTTGCTAATTTCTATATGATGGTAACATGCTATATAGATTTTGAAGGCCTTGGAGACCTCACAATATCCAACAAATATTTATTTCTTTCTAGAAGGAACTAAATTGGCTCTTTTCTCTTTTGGAATATGAACAAACACTTGATAATCAAATATCTTGAGGTGACTTTCCTCTGGTTTCTTTCTAGTGAAAATTTATTCAGGGGTTTTGAACCCAACTGTTGTATGGGATATTATGTTATGGACATATACTGTTGTCCTTGCTGCTTCAACTCACAAGTGCATAGGAATATCTTGATCATGGATCATAGTCTTCATGGCTTCCATAATGGTTCAGTTCTTCCTTTCAGCAACACCATTCCATTGTGGATTATAGGCAATTGCAAGTTTCCTCCTAATTCTGACATATTTATAGAAGCTACCAAATTTATTTGAAGTATACTCTCCTCCATTATCTGACCCAAGTGTCTTGATATTTCTTGCTGAAAGGTTCTCTACCAAGGCTTTGAATTCCTTGAACTTTCCAAACACTTCATCTTTTGATTTCAAAAAGTAAACCCAAGTCTTACGACAGTAATCATCAATGAATGTTACATAATATACATACCCACTTAAATATAATGAGGGCATTGGACCGCATACATCTGAATGTATAAGTTCCAATATTCCTCTCGACTTGGCGTTGCTCTTTGGAAATGGATTCTTTATGTTTTTTCCTTTCACACATCCTTTACATACTCCTTCATGATCAATCTTTAGATATGGTAGACCCGTGACTTCCTTGCTCACATGTGGTAAGGCTTTGTAGTTTATGTGAGCAATCCTTCTATGCCATAGTTCACATCAATTTGTAGTATCATGATTCAAGGTCGCTTCTGAGTGACCTTTCAGTTTATATAGGACACCTTCTTCTGTCCCAATGTCAGATACATCTTCTAGAGAACTTCACCATCTATAACACATATTATTCAACTCCTTTTTCTAACTTCCTGGGAGCTTCTTCTTCTTCTTCAGCTAAGTGAGCATGTTGTCTTTTTTTATTCTTCTTCTTATATTCTTCTTTATTTGTTCGACAATTTATGGAAATGTGTCCTATCTTATCACAATGGTAACATTGATAAGAGGATAAATCCTTCTGCTTGTAATCTCCTTTTTTATTCTTTTGAAATTTCTTAGGAACACAAGACCCCTTATGAGTTTCCTTCTTGAAATGGTGTTTTCCTTTTCTCCTTCTAGTATGAGTAGATAGAGCATGGTCATCATCTCTAAGTAGTGCTTCTCGGTTAGCTACTC
Source organism: Pseudotsuga menziesii (assembly GCA_001517045.1). Classification (NCBI taxonomy): domain Eukaryota; kingdom Viridiplantae; phylum Streptophyta; class Pinopsida; order Pinales; family Pinaceae; genus Pseudotsuga; species Pseudotsuga menziesii. The sequence goes on along the minus strand of LPNX010990129.1, from coordinate 160,071 downwards.
TAGTTTCCTCTTGAACACATTCTTCCCATAGGACATCAAATTGTAGGCTTTCCTTCCTTGCACAGACTGTCTAGATGTAGGAATCACATGGTCCACGAGTAAGCCCGGGTGTGATTTGAACTCATGACCGCCTTTAGAACACGTGACTTCATATCAAGCGAATCACCAATGAGCCACATCCGTGCGGGCAACTTCATCAATCTTGTCTTCATTTGCTTCTAGTTGATCTTTGAATTGAGAAACCCTTGTGAAGTATTCTTGGATAAATTCACCCTTGCTCATCTTTGTACTTTTGAGTTGGGCTCTCAAATTATTTTTTTTGGTTGATGGTTCTTCCTTCATACATTCTTGATAGGGAATCAAACATCTCCTTAGGTGTATCCTTGGAGGATACTTGAGGAATCAAGTGATCCTTTATAGAATCTGCTATGATCCTCTTGTCTCTAATCATGTCTTTCTTGTACTTTCCTTTGCTTCATCTTCTTCGGGCTCCGACACAATTTCCTTTATAAACTTTGCAAGACCATTTTTCCTTTGGAATGAGTCCTATTATGTATTTCCAATTATGGAAGTTTTCTATGCCTTTCAACTTGTCATCATGCTTAGTGATAGGAGACATCTTGTCCTGGAGAATAGAAAATGAGAAAAAATGAAATTTCTCAGAAATGAAAATTATACTTACCAAAATATGAGCTTGACTGAGGAGAGTATGTTGGTATAGTTAGTTTCTGAAGAATCCAAATTCTAACCCTTGAAACTGGATTTGCAAGATTTTGGACTGCACTTTTGGGTTCAGATTTTTGATTTATGGTTTTCTAGTTCCAATCCAAACTAGGGATTGACTTTTTGGAGGATCTTCCCACTCAAAAGCTTCGATCTTGGTGCCAAAAGATGCTCCTAGGAGGGGTACACTTCCCTATGTCACTTGCACTAAAAAATTCCTCTATAGTAAAAAACCCTAATTTTCTTGTCCATAGAAGAAGAGAGAGACTTACCTCATGAAATCTGCTCTTTTCAAGCTAGCTCTGATACCATGTTAAGTTTTATTTGCTGCTATAGCTTAAGTACTAACTGGATAAGCATTTAATACATTTTCACAATAAAAACATAAAGAGGATCACTGAAAGAAACACAATCACAAGGTACACAACAATATAACTTGGGAAACCCTAAAGGGAAAAACCCAACAAAACTTCCTCAATATAGATATTCAATGTCCAAAGACCAAGGTCTCATAAGAGAGAGAGACCAAACCCCAAGCATAAGATCCAAAACACCAAAGACACTAGTCCGCCTACTTCTTTGTACTTCCTTCTTTCTCTCTCTTGCGCAATACACATGTGAGTGAGTGTGTATAAATGAGGGAGGGAACCTCCCTATTTATACTAATATTCTCAACTGACATTTAACCTAATCGAGCCGACTTATCTAACTGACAGGGCTGGCCTATCTAAGTGACAGGGTCGACCTACCTAGAAAATTTCACAATAATAATTATATTAACCTTTTCTGGGTACTATTGAACCTCCTTACAACAAAGGGTTGACCTCATGACTTTTAAATGATGTTTTACATCACTGACATCTCCCTAAGGAGTAATAATAATGATGTAAAGTACAAGTAGAATATTTTTCGAAGTTACATTATTTCAACACTTATCATATGCACAAATACAAATTTTAAAGAAAAATAATATTGCTTTTAGCACATTAGTCTATTGCAATTTTTTGCATGGTTCTTTTCCATACTAACTTAGGAGCAAAAAGAAAAAAAGAAAAAAAGAAAAAAAGAAAATTGTTTTCAACTAGTTTTTTATTTGCTTTCTAGTACTATTTTTTTATTATAGGAATGAGTTGAGTGACTTGAATATTGTGCAAAGAATAGAAGATATGTTTTTAGCATTACATTTATAGATTTCATTCTTTTTTCCTATTTTATTTGTATAGTTCTCCTTGAGGTGAGAAGCCATGGACAAGCAGATTTTTGTCTTGCTAACATAATTATAAAAGTTGTTTAAACATGGTGTACAAAAGAATACATAAATCAATTCTTTTTGTTTAAGTTGAAAGTGTCTCGATGCATTTCAATCCCTACCTAGGAAGATCCTTAGGATCTAATGAGAGGAGGCTTAAGGATCGATCATTGTTACATTACTTAAATAAATAGTCATGGGACCCTATAAATAAAAAGGCACCATTGACTCAGCTAGAGTTATACATCAAGGTACTATGTGAGGTGGTTTGTCACTCCTTAGTGCAAAAACCAGTGGTTTTTAACTCTCACTCAACTTCCAATCGTCGTCCTTTTCTAATTTGTTTGGATTTAGCTCTATCTCAAGAAATTCCATTATCTTTCTTTTTCCTGTAATGATCTACCCTCGCAATGGATTTTGCTTCTTCTAAACATACATGGTGGCCGATTCCCTAGGAATGATCAACTAAAGCATATTTTTGGGTCTTATTTAACCTAAGATTTGCACTATGTTCTTTAAACCTAACTCCCATCAATCTACTAATTTATCCTATGTAGAGTTTATCGCAAAAGCAAGGAATTTTATATACACCTTTGTGTGAGCTTGGTTCAATGGGGTCCTTAGCTCTATCTACCATTTGTTTGATTGTATATATTGGATAGATAACTACATTGGTATCTCCCTTCCTTAGAATCATTGCTAATTTCTATGACAGCTCTTTGATGTGAGGAAGTGATATCCTGTTTTTGTCTTGTGTTACTATGCTTTGTCTTTGACCGACCCTTCTAGCTTTATTCATTACACCAAAGAGGTGCATTCTATAGCCCAATATGGAAGAGATGTGTAACTCCTTCCGTGCTCATCCTAGAGTTGACACCCGTCTTTTATAAACGACAATAAAATATTATTAAAAATAACATGTCGACTTAAATTAAATTTAAATTATTTAGAATTGAATATATATAAAACAATATAAATTAGATAAACTAAAACCATAAACATTGGATTACACATTTCCTCAACACATCCACTCTTAAAAAGGGTTTACACCTTGAGATATTTGATCCCTCTCGGTGCTTTGTAGATCCCGTTTTAGATGGATCTATACTGGTGATAACCAAAATTTGGTTTTCTTTGTAGCCATTCTCCTTAAATGTTGTATTGAGATGGTTCAATTCTTGTTCCAAGTGTTCTTCATCTGATATTCTTAAGGCTCCAGTCACCAAGGTATTTATCACTCCATACTTTTGTGAAGGAGAATGATGTGACTTTGCATGTAAATATCTGTCGGTGTGGGTAGGTTTCCTACAAACCTGGTATGCGATAGAGCCATTCTCTTTCTTGGAGATGTAGACATCTAGAAACATAATGCTATTGTTTTTCTCTATTTCGATTGTAATTTTAATGCTCTCATGTTGACTTTTCAAATGCCTTTTTTTTTCAAACTGTCCCTTCCATGTGGCGAAGCTAAATTAATGTCGTCTACAAATCTCCTCAATCGTATCTCAGGTGCTTTCTACAAATCTCCTCAATCGTATGAGATGTGTCACGTATGTTAGGCTGATGTAACACATGTCAGCTCGAGAAACTAAATATATATAAAAACTTATAAAACCGAGTACATGTAGACTTGAATTTAAGCTGGTTATATTGCAACATACATTTATATAAACATACATCAAAATTCAATTCCAATTTCCATCCAGGCATGATCACTTTTTAAATAAATATTTTCATAAATAATTGGCACTGGAAATATTGTGATGAAAAATATATTGGATTATTAAGTTAATAATATGATAATAAACTAGATATTATTTTTGTAATACTTGCAAATTAATAATAACTTGGTAAATTGCAAGTGTTTTACTTCATAATTAGTTAATGAATGCAACTTTTGTCTATTTGTCTATTTATGTGTTATACTTTACAACATGAAATAGTTGGTACTTCCATGATTAAATTTGAGTTAATAACCGTTTTACTTGATTTGATAATTAACTAATGAATGCAATTTTTGCCTATTTGTAGGATCTATGTTTAGCATTTACAACATAATTCCAAATTGGAATAGATAGTTATTTCATTATTACATTTTGACTATTTAATGAGTCTTAAACTTGAGTCCAGCTGTTTACACTTGAAGAGATTTGATCCTTCTTCGTCCTTGATAGAGCCATAGTTAAGATGGATATATGCCAATGTAGCTTAATATCAAATAATATATAAAAAACTTATATTATTTATAATACTATTTTTATTAATTTTGAATTATTTTAAAATGGTATATATAATAATGAAAAAGAAATTACCTACCGCAGACTCTCCACAAGATGCCATTAACAGTTACTGCGGATTCTCAACCAAAACCATGAAAAAGAAATTGTTAAAATCATGTTGACAAATATGGTGAATACAAGGATAAACATACATCATGGGGAAATATATCTCTGTCTACTACATCACAATGATGTCTGTGGCCAAGTGAATTACATAGGTACATAGGATCTGCTTATGGGATGCTCTTGCTGCATCTCCCACCCTTTTCTTGCTGGCAAACATGGCTCCACTTCCTAAGATTTGCATTTGCAATCGTCTGAACAAGTTTGTTTTCTCGCTTCCTCAAATACCTTTTGTCATTCAAGTAATGGATCAGGGAATTGTTCCTGGGAAAAATTAGGTAGCTATGTTGTGTTCTTGATTGGCAAGAAGATTGCAAGTAATTCAATGGTAGCACTGGAAGCAATGATTAACTTTCAAAATCCTGGAGAACTGCGAGCATTCTGTTGATAAACAAGGATAACATGATATTCATCAAATGATTATACTTAGTTTTGATTGCATTAAATAATTCATTTATAATGGTATATTGGTTTGAACGGATACGAAAAAGTGAATATTGACACCATTTTAATTAGTTCATTAGTTAAAGATTATATATATATATTGTAAAGGTGCAACAAATATTTATATTAAAAGTACAAAAAATGTTATCTCTCTCAAACTTCAACCCCATAAGGGAATAGTTTTATCGCTCCAAGAACGCATTTGAAAATTTTTGCAGGTTGGCTTTAAGAAATTCTTGGTTGGTTTGGCTCTGGCCTGCTTGCTTGCTCTCTATGGGTCGCTTGTTGCCTGATCTAATCTGGTTGGAGTCTGTCAAAGATCAGATTGCGCGGCTATTGGTTGAACCTCCTCACCTTAGCAGATCGCGCGTGGCCTTACTGAGGGATCAATGGTCTGGAGGGAAATTAATATCAGTCGTTTGCTACAAGATTTCTCTCTGCTTGTCGTTCGACTCGTTGGATTCTTCTTCCTAGAGTCTCAATCTCGCTTGGGTTCTTTGCTTTGCACTTTGAATTTGAAATTGTTGCATTTCTTTCATTTGGGAGCTCTGTCCTAGAGTCTTTTCGATTCAACAGATTTGTCCTCTTTTTGTAAATTTCTTGGAGCTTGAGTGGGATTTTGGGGATCTTATCTGGGAATCATGGATTCTTGTAGTGATCCTCCCCCCTTTCCTCCGAAATTGCTTGCTTTTAAAATATTAGTTACTTCCAGTGGTAAGAGGAAGGGCAACACTCTAGTGCAACAATTTGTGAAGAAAGTCGATATTCCAACTGTTGAATTGTCAGTTGAGAGACCTTGCCGGATGACTTTGAATATTTTAGAACGTGAATTAATTGGCCAATTCATGGGGCTCTGGCCTTCTCCGAAGGCAATTGATGGCTGGGTACAACGTAATTGGAGACGTCTGGTCTCAGAAGGAATCCACAGTCACTTGGTCGGCCTGGTTTTTTTTGTCTTTGTCTTTGAGTCTGCTGAAGATAGAGACCTCATTTTTTGAAATGGCCCCTACTTTATGGGTCCTCGGGGAATTTACTTGAATAAATGGACCCCTGATTTCGATCCCACACATGATGTTCCTTCTACTGTTCCGGTTTGGGTTCGACTTCCTCACCTGCCACTCCATTGTTGTAACTTTAAATCCTTGGAAACCATCTGAAACAAATTAGGAAAATACATTGATAGGGCAGAAAGTAAAGACCAATACTCGTGTGCAAGAATTTGCATAGAAGTTGATTTAGAGAGGGGGTTACATGAAGCAATTAATTTAACTGTGGCAGATTGGTCCCATATCCAGGAACTTGATTATGAGCAACTTCCTTTTAAATGTTGCCATTGTCATGGTTATGGCCATTTTGCTAGGAACTGTAAGAAGAAAGCTGAAGAAACCCTTGTACATGAGAAATTTGAGCAATGGACTCTTATTCAGAAAGCTGGTCCTTCTAAGAAAGGTATTAATTCGAAAGCAAGAGAACTATCAAGGACTAGAGTCAATACCGGTGAGAAGAAGAACCTTTCAAAACAAGATACAGGAAATTCAGTATCCTCTAATCTGTTTGTTGTCTTGGGTTTGTTGGAAGGTCAGATTCATCCTCTAGAAGAAGGTAAGATACTTCCTTCTAAAGGGCTTATTAGGGAAATTGAAGAAAATGCTAGGAACATAGAGATCCCTGCTAGTCAACCTTCTGGTGTTCCAATTCTTCAGGAAATCCACAATTCCCCTTCAATATTATCTTCTTCTCCTTCCTACAATGAAATCCTTAAGAAAAAAGTGGTTGACTCATCTCGCTCCTCTGATGAAGATTCATTTGAACAGTCTTCAAAAAAGACTGGGAGAAAGTCTTGTAAAGAGATTAGAGAAGAAGAAGCGGAGCGCTTGGAAATGCAAGGTTCTCAAGCTACCATTGAGATGAATTTGGGTAGAAGCAAGAGGAATAGACCTATTAAGGGTGGAGCTACCCCTTCTGGTACAAGTAAATAATGCAGCTTACTTCATGGAATTGTAGGGGATTGGGGAATCCCAAAAAATCAGAAGATGTCAAAGATCTTTTGACAATGGAATCTACAGAAATCCTATTATTGCAAGAGACAAAAATTGATAAGGATACATTACTAATCTTAAGCAAGACTAAGTGGAATTTTAATAATGGTATTGATGTCAGTGCTCGGGGCACCTGTGGGGGCCTAGCTACTATTTGGTCGACGGATAAATTCACCTTGCTCTCCTCTTTTGCTTCTCAACAGAGGATCTTTTCAGAGCTACAGTGTTCTGTTAGCAAGCTTTCAATTGCCCTTTTTAATTTGTATGTTCCTGTAAACCATGTCGAGAAGAAGGAGTGTTGGCTCTCCCTTTCTAATTTTATGGATTCAAAGTCTCTTAGAAACATTATTGTGGCAGGGGATTTAAATGTCATCTTTGACCCCAGTGAAAAAAAAGGAGGTGTGTTGGGTAAAGATCCCTTGTTGGATTTTGTTGAGTCCAATTGACATGCGTGGGACCTTCTTGATTATAAGCCAAAGAGAGGCCGGTTTACTTGGACCAATAACAGGGTTGGGTCAGATAGCATCTTAGCCTGTTTAGATCACTTTTTGGTGCAAGGTACTTTGCTTGATAATAATTTTCTTATTTATTCTAAAATTTTACCAAAGACCTCCTCTGATCATCATCCCATATCCTTGCTTGTGAAAGAAGAAGAAGATTACAGACCAATTCTGTTTCATTTTAGTCCATTATGGATTGAGCACGATGGATTTCTGGATATAGTCAATAAAGTTTGGTCTTAGTACGTGGATGGCTCTCCAAGTGTCATTTGGGAGCAAAAACTAAAAATAACAAAGTATGCTTTGAAAGCATGGATAAAAAAACCTCTCTCAACTCCAACTAACAATAGAAAAGAAAACGTGAAAGAGTTAGCAGAGATTCAATTCAACTTGGAGCAAACTGATATTTCTCATTCGCTTTTATCAATGGAGAAGCTTGCACCAATTAAGTCATTTCAGTCCTTTCATCATGAAGAGGAAACCTTCCGTCTTAAATCGAGAAGTCTATGGTTACAAGCTGGTGATAAAAATACATCCTATTTTCATAGACAATGTTGGTTGCAAACTTCCCGTAATCATATATCAGAAATTCTTTTTAGAGATGGAGTAGCAATCAAAGGTCAACTGGATCTTTTACAGGCTGCTAACAACCATTTTCACCAGCTTTATTCCTAGGATGGCATTCCAGACAATACAACCAATCTTGATTTCTTTTTTTTCATTCCTTCACTGGTTTCTGCAGAGACTAATTCAGGTCTAACTAAACCTTTTACATAACAAGATGTCGTGGAAGTTATATGAGGTATGGAACCAGATAAAGCACCAGGGCCAGATGGTTTTTCAATACACTTCTACATAATCTGTTGGCCAGTTATAAAATATGATTTGCTTCGGATGATCTCCTCCTTTCTCAGGAAAGCTAAAGTTGGCGGTTGCACCAACTCTACTTTCTTAGCCTTAATTTGCAAGGAAACTAATCCTGCATCCTTTGAAAGGTTTCGGCCTATTTCTCTTTACAATGCCTCTTATAAAATCCTGGCTAAACTTTTAGCTAATAGATTAAAGCCTTTGTTGGGTTCTTTAGTCTCTCCTCAGCAGGGGGGATTTGTCAAAGGTCGGCATTTAATAGACAATTAGATCCAAGTGCAAGAGGCCATTCATTCCAGCTATCAAAGGAAATAGAAAGGTATGATTATTAAACTAGATATGAAAAATGCTTTTGATCGTGTCAATCTCTCCTATCTGTATCAAGTTCTACTCACCTTTGGTTTTAGTGTGGAGTTTGTAAGCTTAATAAAAGCATGTATAGACAGACCTTGGATAGCTCCCCTTATCAACAACAGACCTGCAGAATTTTTTCAAGCATCTAGAGGATTGCATCAAGGGTGTCCCCTGTTACCCTTCCTTTAGATTATGATGGCTGAAGCTTTAAGTTGAAAGTTGTCTATTGAAATGACTGTCAGTATAATTCCTGGAATTAAGGCTGCTAGAGGGGTGGAGCCCATCAATCATGTGCTCTTTGCCGATGATTCTCTTCTCCTCGGTGGGGCTTCGTTAAATATTGCTCGTGCCTTTAATGGTATTCTTCAACAATTCTGTTCTATTTCTGGAGCCTTGATTAACAAGGAAAAAAGTGTGGTTTATGGGTGGAATGTGGATCATAAGAAAATGCTTCAAATTTCTAATACTTTGGGCTTCCCTGGCTTTGTTCAGTGGGTAAAAATTAAATATTTGGGTCTCCCCTTGAACTTGGGTGCTAGTCCACCTTCACTTTGGCTCGATGTTTTGAGGAAATTAAAAGCCAAAATTGTCTCTGTGGGTGGACATTGGTTGACGAAAGAAGGAAAGTTGGTTTTGATCAAATCAGTTCTTTCTTCCCTTTCCATTTTTCAGTCCTCATTGCTACTAGCCCCCAAGTCCATTTCGGTTCAGATAGCCAAGATTCTTAGGGATTTTCTTTGGAGCGGGGGAAAAGGTAATCAAAATAAAATCCATTTGGTCAATTGGGAGACTATTAAAAGCCCTATAATTGAAGGCGGATTACAAATTAGAAATCCTGAATTAGCTAATCTTGCCTTGGGTGGAAAGCTTGTCTGGAAGATTTTTGCTGATAAGAATCATCCGGTCAGCAAGCTCTTTTCATTGAAATATCTTAAAGGTGGATCCTTGAGAAATTTAAAACTAGAAAAGCTTCCTACAGGTACCGCTATTTGGAATTTGTGAAGGAAAAGTCTAAATCCAATTCAACAACATTTATATAGAATTCCAGGTAATGGGAAAGGATTTTTTTGTGGTAACACTGGATCCTTGGGATTCCTCCTCTTTCCTCCATAAATTCGATTTCTGAGATCAAATTATGGGTGTCGAATAAAGGTCTCATTCGTTTAGCCGATATTTGCTTATGGGATGATGCGGGGAACTGGATTGATTGGAATTTTGCTGGAAATATGAGAACGATTGATTCCAGAACAATCAACTTTGATTAAAGCACTATCCGGTTTGGCTCTAGTCGACTGCTCTTTGAAAGATAAATGGGGCTGGGGTTCCACTGGTGTTTTTTCTGTGGGACATGGATTTTCAACAATCCAATCTTCTCATGCCTCCTTGCTAAAACCGATGATGTGGAAATAGATTTGGTCTTCATATGGACTGCCAAAGGTAATTTTTTTTCATGGCTTCTCATGCATCAAAAGGTATTAACTGGTGAGAATTTGAGCAAATGTGGCTTCCTCGAGCCTTTTTGTTGTTGCTTATGCAAAGTTGCTTTAGAAACGTTAGATCACTTATTCGTGGAATGTGATTTATCCAATCGGTTTGGAGTTTGGTTATGTCTGATCTCAATATTGCCGCTCCAACTGGTATGACGGTATCAACTTTGTTTATTACTTGGCTAGATAGGATCCCAGTGTCCAATCGAAATTGTAATGGATTGATTACCTGACACATTATTCCCAAATGCGTTTGGTGGGCGGTCTAGTTAGCAAGGAACGATCTGTTTTTCAATGACAGATCGTGGACCCCCATTGACATTGTTAATAAAGCCAATCTACAAATTTTTGAAACTGTCAAACACCGTATTTCCTCTATTCCACAAGAGATGTCAGAGTGGCTGGGATGCAGCTTGAATTCCAGTGTTTTAAAAAAAAATTCCCAAACTAATGTTGCCTCCTCCTTGGCGTGTGAGACTATCAGCAGATATTTTTTCTCTTTGGTGGAAGAGTAAGGGAGTTTATACAATTTTCTTTGATGGTGCATCCAAAGGGAACCCTTGAGCTGCGGGTGTTGGTGGCTTAATCTTCTCTTCGGACAATGAGAAAATATCTAGCTTCTGTTGGGGCTTAGGAATTTGTTCTAACAATCAGGTAGAGTGTTACAACCTTCTTATGGCTTGCCAAATTGCCAAGAAGATTGGTCTCAAGGAAATACAAATTTCCACATATTCAGAGGTCTTGATAAAACTGTTAAATTCTGACTTACAGTTCAATAAACCGTCATTGGATAAAACCTTGCACCGAATTCGTAACTTCTTGAAAGATTTTGAGAAAGTCTCTTCTTTTCACATTTTAAGAGAGTTGAATAAGCAAGTTGATTCTATGGCTAATAAAGCTTGTCTTTTGCCTCTTGGAAGCTTTAGTTCTAATGGAGATTCTTGTACTATGCAGCCGCTACCGTAACTATTATATGTGTGAGAGATGATGCCAAAAAAATTTCTTCCTAAATATTGTAAAGCTGAAATTTCCTTTCTGAATTTTGTTTTAAATTCTTGGTCCTATAGAAGTTATCTTCTGACCTTATTATAAATGGTTGATCTAGCTATTGTTTCGTCATTCCAGAAATTCTTCATATTCCCAAAAAATACAAATAAAAATATACCCGTTTGAGTTTTAAAAAAAAGTACAAAAAATGTCATATGGCAAAATGCTAGCTTTGGCAGTCTAGGTTGGCGAAACCACCAGCCCAGATGCTAAAAAATGTTAGGCATAGAAGTAGCATAGAGAAACAGGCCAGTCTCAGGGGGCTAGACGCCATTGAAGAACTTACAGTTTTTACCATAGACCATGACTGAGAAAAAAAGCACACATTTTAAATAAAAAAAGGAGAAACCTTTGATGATAGCCTAGGGATCTAGGGACGATCATCAGGCGTAGGAGTGTCTTCCTTTTGGGGGCTGGGTTTGTCTTCAACAATGGAATAGTTGCTGAAGAAGTATTCATCCCACCCTTGTGGATGGAGCTTAGGTGTCATAGGCTTGGATTTGTTGCTACGAGAAGCGCCCCCAGTGGAAGTGCGAACTCGCTTGTAGTGCAACAAATCAATAGTAGTAGGTATAGGAAAGGTGGCGAGCAGAGAAGGTAGGATGGAGGAAGCGTCTGAGTCATGTAGAACTGGTCTCGAGGTAGCAGCCAACAAGGCCTCAGAGCTCCCTGCAACCCTTACTGACATATCCCCCGGAATTGATGGAGCCAAAGGCGTAGAGGATGACCCCCTAGGGTGAGCAATTGGTAGGCCATCCAAATTGGCTCCAACGGTGGTGGGTTCTGCCGAAGGAAAGCTCTTGTGAAAATTGGAGCACTGCTCCAGAGAATACTTGCCATCGGCCAGGCTGGTGTCGAGGCTTGTCAGTTTTGCATCCAGATGCACCAGAATCACCCTGATATCGATGATGGAGGTAGTTGCAGAAGTCCAATTTGCCAACACTTCTTCTTCTAGGTTCCCGAGCATGTTTGTAATTAACCAGTAGAAATTGATTTGGTTATCGTAGTTACTTGTAGTGAGAAAATATACCTCCTGATCAGATTCCCAATCGTCAATGAGCACTCGAACAAGGGTCGAGACTTTGCTATCATAGCCAATGTTAATCGCCTTGCCTTTCCTTGGAGACTCGACGTCTCTTCTAGCTCCATGCCTAACGCCACGACGAGAGGTACCTCTCGACTGGGTCATGGTGATTAAGAGAAGCTCCTAAACAAACAGAATCGAACAATCCACAGAGCTGAACAAAACAATGTAGATCCACACAGAGAGCGTCGAGGAGGAGTGAATGAAGGAGGAGCCAGGATTGAACGTCATTTCATGCATCGATGGAGCGGGTGACAGGTAAGCCACACACGGGAGTTGCAACATATAGTTGCCAACGTTAATGCCATAGGACGACCTCTATTGCATCAGGTTGCAGTTCATTTACCTTTCACTGGAGAGCAGTTAAATTGATGTCTTTTGAATGACCTTCCTTTAATGGCGTCCCATCTGCATGACTAGAGGGTGACTGAAGCCATGTGCCAGATCCAGATGATGGGAGTGAGGCACTAGGTGGGCAATGATTGGGAAAGCCACCTGCATCCGGGGTGGGGTGGTCTCATGAGGCATTTAAGTGTGTCCCATCTGTATGGCTAGAGGGTGACTGGGGCTGCATACCGGATCCAGATGTCAGGAGCAAGCCGCTAGGTGGAGCGTGATCTGGGAAAACACCCGCATCTGGGGAAAAACTATATATCTTTAAATAAAGATGAAATTGAGTATTTATAGCGATGAGCTCTATGAATATGATCTTGAGTTTGTTTTTATAAGGGTTTTGATCTAAGATTTTTATGAAATCTCAGTTTCCAAATAGTGTGAGAAACCTTTAAATGATTGTAGGCATGGTATGATTATTTTGTAAAATAATATTCGGAAAATTAATAATGGACATTAAAAAAATACATATTTATATTATAACCAATACACCATGATGTTAGTAGAAAACACCTTTCTTTTGTTATTGCCCTCATTTGCACAAAAATCATGGTATATTGAGTCTTATATATTTTGTGGACTACTTCTATCAACCAATATACGATATTAATTTTGTATTGAGATATATTTTATTGCGTCGAGAGGTGCTCTACAGCCCAGTATGCGGGAGATCTTGTAACGTTATGTGGAATATCTTGTAACGTTTGTTACTAACAAAATAATAAAAAATAAAATTTTAATTATCCGCCAAAATAAATGTCGGCCACAAAAACAACCTAATATTGGGGAGATGTTGTAATGTTCCTACCTAACAAAACAATACAAAAATTAATAATTTAATTATCCGCCAAAAAAAAATGTCCGTCATAAAAATTGAATTACCCACAAAAAAAATGTTGGCCTTGTCCTAAACAACCCATGGTTTTAAAACCATGTGCAAGGCCTCCTAAACAACCCATGGTTTTATTGTACATGGTTTAGGAGGGCCTTGCAAATGGTTTTAAGACCATGTGTAAGGCCTCCTAAACAACCCATGGTTTTAGGAGGGCCTTGCACATGGTTTTAAAACCATGTATGGGGGAGATGTTGTAATTTTAGTTCCTAACAAAATAAAAAATAATAAAAAATATTATATGTCGGCCATAAATAATATTAAATATTAATAATAAAAATATTTTATGTCGACCATAAATAATATTAAATATTAATAATTTAAATATTAATAATAAAAATATTATATGTCAACCTTAAATATAAGGATGTGTCTTTTGGATTGAATCAAATCAATAGCTCCTTGAGTGCAATACTTAATAATAGGTTTGCACCTCGAGAGATTTGATCCCTCTCGGCACTTGATAGAGCCTAGGATTTGGATCTTGTCATAAAAACAATTCCAAGACATACATTAGGCATGTGAAAGGTGAACTCTGTAATATTATAAATGAGAACATTTTGAACAATACTCAAATATACATCTCACACTAAAATACAAAATAGATATTTTCAATCAAATATTTAAGGAAGAAGGCTAAATGTTATACAATCTAGACATTTTCTTATTTCTCATCATTGGAATCTCATCATGCACTTTTTTACTAAAACTGGAGTTCTTGGTTGATGATGTTGATTTTGACATTTTCTTGTTTGTCGTCATTGGAATTTGATTTGCAATGAACAATCTTGCAAACAATCATAACAAATACATGTTCTAAGCATTGGCTATGCCTATTGCACGATCTATTGTAGATTTCACCAATGGTTTAGATGCACATCAAGATGACGACCATCAACTAAAAAAACAAACAAGATTAGTAAATGATGCACTTGGATTGGTCATGCAAATTCTTCTAGGCTTTTCATTTCTTGACTTTGAAAGTATGCACGTACACACATTTTTTTCTTATTTTACAACATATTAAAATTCTTCTAGACGTTTCATTTCGGACTTTGAGAGTATGCTAGTATTTATATTATTGATTATACTCAATCTATCTCTTATGCCAAAGCAATGGCAACAAAGAATCCATCAATAGTTTTATGCGAAGGTGAGCCTTATGCACTAAAGAGACTCGCCTGCTGCCTGTACATTGTCATTTACGAAAGATGTGATGACAATATGCACCGGAAATCAATTCTGCCCTCCTACAACCGGTAGATCTATGTATGCTATGTTGAACATGGCTATATGGAATTTGGATGGCATCAAATTGTCTTTGGCATTCATCAACCACTGACATGAATGAATGTAAATTTAAAATTTAAAACTTTGAGAGCGAAAATAATTGGAGGGAACCCAAATTTTAAATGGCATATGTTTTTTTAATTTGACAATTATGGAAGTGGTCGTTACAAAATACCGAGCTCATATGCATATTCTTTTTTAATTTAAAAAAACTAGTTTCCTTATGGATCCTTGAGAAATTTAAATGTCAGCTTGAATGTATCCAGTAGATTACATAGAGCTAGTCAAAGGCTCCATGGGCGGGATGTCTCTCTGTTGATAATAGGCGAGAATAAATCCATGAGCGAGATGTCTGTTGATAATAATAAAAAGGACTTGTATTTTATGTCCAGTGTATGTAATTCTCTTCCTAATGGAAACCATAGAGGAGTTCAATGTATCTTCCAGCCATTAGAATTAAGTCAAGATCGAATGTAGACGAGCTCACTTTCTTAAATAAGGATTTAAATCGTTTGTAGCCTTGTTTTTGTACCAAGAGAAGCGAGGTACTCTCCAATCCGTATCGAAAAATAAAAAAATGAAAAATATAAATTACATAGAGACTTAAAATAAAAAAATTAGACTAGCATAGATCCATTTTAAACCCAGTTCTATTAAGTACCGAGAGAGATTCAAATGGTAAAAGAATGTACACCTCAAGAAATTGGATCTCTCTGAGTGCTTGATAGATTCGGGTTTAAAATGGATCTATGCTAGTGTAGTTTACTCCCCAATTTATGATTGGACCATAAAAATGTGGTTTTGTATAAGAGCAATAGTTTATTTCCAGCTTGAAAAAAACAAAAAAGAGAATGAATACGGTCATGAAAATCAGGCTAAATTTTCCATCTACTCAACATAACAACCTTTGTTCCCACACTATTCCCATCTTATTTTACATCTCAACCTATATACACTACATTTATGCAAAGTATCATGGTTATGGTGAATTTATTTCTATGAGCTAATATGTAATATTGGTTTTATATGCAAAGATATCATGGTTTTCATGAATTTATTTTTATACATAAAAAATGTAACCATACATGGAACATGGAAATTGTAATATTTTGTTTGTATATCAATTATTTTAGTTACAATGTGGTATACACAATTTAATAGCATACACTCGTATAAAGTACGATTTTTTTTTAGTTATAATGTAGTCTACACAATTTGAATTCTAGTCTTCAAATAAAATGAAAGTGACAAACAATTTATAAACTTTTATGTTCCACATTTCAAATGGAAATAATTAACTATCATTAATCTACTATTTCATGTGTTTAACGTTGGGACCTCTATTTCATGTGTTTAACCTTGAGAACTCTTTGGTTATTGGTGACAAATCCTTGAAAAATCGTCATGTAAATTATTAAAAGGTATTTCACTTAGTTATTTATCATATGAGATAGACCATGTTTATACATCTTAAATTAACACAATGGCTCTACATGCCACAATATTTGAGCCTAACCCATTGAAAAATATCCCAATTGCCATACCCAATTGTCCTCTCCACCCTCCTTCTAGTGACATTAGGCTTCATGCTTCTTCTTGTTCTAGATTTGACCCTAAAATCATCTAAACCTGTATTCAATACATACATCTACCTATCTTTGATTTTGATGGAACTGAAAACTCCCTTTTATTATGTCCCCGACAGGGGATATATATGATTCGCGCAGGTAGATTAATTTACGAGGTAGGTTCAATTTTTTTGGTTTTTCAATGTTTTTGCAATAGTTTGGAATTATTTTTATTTTTTGCATTTTTAAATTGTGATTTAACTTGGCTCTTATTGGTTCTTTGTAGGTGACGTCAGTATGGGATTTTGTGTCCCAAGACCCGTCGGCGAGCTGATGTAAGCAGCCATTATAATAATTTTGGAATTAGAACCCTATAAAATCCATTTATGTTTTCGATATTTTTTTGGCATTAAAGCCATACTAAGCCCTGACAATACCTGCACTTGCTCTGACAAACCTACATTGTTGGATGTGACTTGACAGGGATTTGTGTATTAGATGCATTGAAAGTGCATGCATGCATCTACCTCCATGCAAACTTCCACATGGAGTCTACGATCCTGAGGAGCTAGAGCAAGGTTTATAGATTTCTGGTATTATAAATCAGTAGGAAGCCAGTTAGGACACCATGCTACCCCTCTCTATTTGTGAGCTTAGCTGAAATTCATAAAAGCATCCTCTAACTTAATATGCTAATATTGCAGGTAATGCCTGTTGCATTATGGTTTTAGTTTTAGTTTGCAAGCCTCAGACCCATGGAGGCTTCTTGCCTTGTATATCTGATCTGAGGTGTCTTTTAGTGTTTTAGTTGTAATTGTTATTTACAAATTAGAATCATGAGAACCAAGTCTTTGTCGACATTTATAAGAAGATACACATGAAGGATATTAACAGATGCAAATTGCTTAATTACTTACTTCCTGTAGCAGAGGAGCCCTGCACTTTGCAACTTTCTGTCTATAACAAGCACCTGTCTGCACCCAACAAGCGAAAAAAGGTAATTCACAATCTTTATTATATATATTTGTAAGCCAAGTCACTTGGTGTCAACTTCGGGAAGGATGTCAATCTCCCCGGTATTTGCAAGGTCACCGATCTCAATGTGCCTGTCAACCCTAACTTCGACTGTTCTAAGTATGTTTGCCATCATTCTCTCCCTTCTATTATTCTTTTATATTCTGCTGCAACCTTTATTTTGGTTGTCTGTTTTAACAAATATTGCAGTGGAAAGTCTGTTCTGAATTTGGACTAACAGCGTTGTTTTGCATTTGTATATGGCAGGGTTCATTGATGAGATCTAATGACCATAAAATCTGGGCTGGCTGGTTTAGTTGCTAATGTTCTTGTATAACTAACTATAGGCAGTGATAGCTTATTACCATGTTGGAGCTAGTATGCAACGTTTTGTGTATCTCAGTTTAGCTTTCTGCTTTTGTATGTGCATTTAAATAAATAAATGATGATGCCAGTCCATTTTTAATAGTATTGATGGTTACGTTCACAATTTTTTTTCAATCTCAACGAGTCTAGTCAATGTTAGTATTCATAGTTTTAATACTATAATGGTTACGTTCCCAATTTCCTTCCAATCTCATTAAGTCTGAATTTCAATTCTAATATTTCCTTCCAATCTCAATAAGTCTGAATTTCAATGCTAATACTTGCAGTTTTAATATTGTTGATGATTACCTTCCCAATTCTTTTTCAATCTCGATATGTCCGCAATTTGAATGTCGTAAACGTTCCCAATTCTTTTTCAATCTGGATAAGTCTGCAGTTTGAATGTCAAACTTTTTCAATCTCGATAAGTCTGCGATTTGAATGTCAAACTTTATATTAAGAAAGTTAAAACCAGATATTATAAAAACGGTGGTAAATTTTTTTGGTTCAGCAACATCAACCGGAGATGATAAAAAACAAGATCTATTACATCCATATTATAATCATATAACCAGTCATCTAAAATATCATACAAACTAAAACTGGAAGTGAGTAATTCCATGAAAAAGGAATTATATAAAACTACCATCATTCTGTATCTATTTTGTGGTAATTTTTTCTGTTAAAATCTTATAGCTTTAAGGCTATTGGAATTGTATAATCGGGTTGTCTTATTGAAGACTCTGCAACTTTCCGTTTATAACAAGCGCAGGTCTGCACCCAGCAAGCGAAAAAAGGTAATTCACAATCTTTATTTTATATATTTGTAGATAATGCACTGTGTATATTTACCTTGTAGAATAGCTCTGTATTGAGCAACACTATGTCTTGATAATTTATTATTTAGGTATGAGAAATGTTGACTAAGAGAAATGCTGAAAACATAGAAAATTTATTATTTAGGGAAAAAAACACTTGTTTATATATATTTATAAACATTTAAGCTCGAAAATCTCTTCCCTATGAAAATCAAAATAAACTGTAACTTATTACAATTCAGTTCATCGAAGATTGTCTTCAATTTCTTCTTCATATCAAAAGCAACTGCGCGGGTTTCGAATCCTGAGCACTCCATTAGAAATAGACGTCGTTGTAATCCGGTTGTGGTTTCACTATTGGAAATCATTCTTTTAGTAGTTGACATTTGTATTGAATTGATAGTGATTCAGTTAATGATATTGGACTCAGCTTGTGCAAGTTATTTACAACAAAATAACTTTCAAGCTCATTTTAGGCTTGGATTTTATGGTTTCACATTAAATTCTTTTCTTGTTTTGTTGTGTTTGGCTCGATTTTTTTTGGAATCGGCTGTTTTACAAATTCAAATAAGTATAGATGTTTCAGATAATTACCTTTCGAATTAAAATTGGTGGTTGCATGGTATAATAATCCTAAATTGGGAATTTTCTTCCATTTGGATCCAAATTTTAAATTATTTAGAATTACACACACACACACACACACACACACACACACACACACACACACACATATATATATATATATATATATATATATATATAACAACACAAATTAAATAAACTAAAACTATAAAAATTAGATTAAGCATTTCTACTCTAAAAACACTGTTCTTGGTAGATCCCTTTTTAGATGGATCTACACTGGTTATGAACAACTAACACTCATACACATATACTACTTCTGCAAGACCTTCGAGCACATCAACAACAACCAAAGCTAGGGTAGATAGTGTTTAGTGACTACTTTCTTTTGTGCTAATTCAGTTGCTTCTATCTAAAAAAAAACAAAAAAACCAAATATGAAAGGGAAAACAAATACCAAATTTTTGATGCAATATCTCTATAAATCAAATCGTTAATTGAGTAGAATCATGAATCATTTACTAAAAATGGAGTGTTGACATATTTTTCTTTCATATATATCAACTTGAAACTTAAAATATTTCCACCGTAGGTGAAAATACAATTAATTCATAGTGGCTGGTTGCATTGGTACTTTGATTTCACTTGAAACAGATTTTATAGTGATTAGTATAATACATAGGATGTGTTTTGTTTTCTATTTATAACTTAGTTTCTCTTTTAATAAATTTTCTTATCACATGGATATTTCTTTTGAATTTCATTGAAATATGACCTTCACTTACTCTTGAATCCGTTGGAGAGTGAACCTGTTGGTCCAAAGCATGAGCTCGAGAGGGGTGAAGACTGCTCTTTTCGGATATGTGACCTCCAGTTGGCTAGTGCGCCCTCCCCAAAACCCTAAATTGGTAACTACGTTTAAAGGACTGTGGTATGTGGATTCAGTATTGAGTTTATATTTGCAACAATCTAAGAGTTGTGACCTCTCACAACTGCATTTTTGTTCGTGCATTGTGGAATACTATAGAGCACGATCTAATTTGAAGACTACAACCACATTTGAAGCTCCGACCATATGAAGATTGCGTTTTTGTTGGTGCATTGTGGAATACTGTAGAGCACGATCTGATTTGAAGACTACAACCACATTTGAAGCCCCGACCAAGTGGATGGTGTCAATTTGCATTACAAGATATACATGACTAAATATGTGTATTTTATTACATAAATTTATTTATATTTATCCACAAGTCTCGTCTTTTTATTGAAATCT
This sequence comes from Pseudotsuga menziesii, assembly GCA_001517045.1. Classification (NCBI taxonomy): domain Eukaryota; kingdom Viridiplantae; phylum Streptophyta; class Pinopsida; order Pinales; family Pinaceae; genus Pseudotsuga; species Pseudotsuga menziesii. Next base: position 139,676 of record LPNX010990129.1, on the reverse strand, counting down.
TATATTCCAATTATCACAAGTCTCCTCTTTTTATTGAAATATTATATTCCAATTATCAAAATCTTATAGTGTTTACTCATCACTTTTTCTAACATGAAGCCTTCATAGAAAATGTTCAATGATTTTATTATTTTAATTGAAACCAATATTTCAATTATTATATGATATTTCTTCAAAAACAACAAACATATTAATATATCTCTACAATACACGGTTTTGAATGAGTTTATTATTAAGATTTTATGTTGTTAACTTTATAGCATAACAAGACTGTAATAGTGTGTTAATAATGTGGATGTAGTGATGTTCCTTTAGTTATACTTAGTCTATATAACCAATATTAGAATCGATCATGGTCCTAAAAAGTTTAACTTGTTCTTTGGTTTCGAGTTCACAAAAAAAGAAATATACGAGTTTCATGGAAATAATTTCGGGGTTCCTATGAATTAAAAAAAATGTTTAAACTTGCATGTGACAATAACTAGAGGAAATACTGTTTTTCTTTACCTATAGGGTTTTAACTAGTGTTTTTTATTTTGCAACTAAATTACCAAACATTTTACTTAACCCATAAATGAGTTATCCTTCTTTTCACAATTTACAATTGATATCGCTGGTATTAAAGTCAATAAACATAAACTTTGCAATCTTGGAACAAGGTGTAACTATATAATAAATTGTTAAGATGCTTCTTTCTCATGGCGGCTCTTCTCAGGAACTCTACATTAACAATCCCATTTATCCAAAAGTTCAAAAATGATCAAAACAGCTTTAAATGTATAAATAGACATTAACGAACACTTTGAAAGAAAGGAAAAATTACTAAAGCTCCATTTCATTTTCTTTTGAGTTTGTTTGTTGCATATATGTTTAAACAATTTTCATAGCTCTTTAGTTTGAATGGAAAAAACAGACAATGTTATTATTGAAATTGGAGTTGTTGGAGGTTGCCCCAGAGAAATTATTTATTATACAAGTGTAGTGACCAATGCTTCAAACACATTTTCACAATTGTAAATTCAATGGAAATTCAATTTACAAATGCAGTGACATTTGAATTACAAACTTAATTCAACACATTTATAAATTCAGTAGAAAACTTAATTAAATTTATAATGGCAATCCAATGACAAACTTAAAACATTCATAAATTCAATGCAAACTTATTTCAATTTATAATGACAATCCAATTTACAAGCTTAAATGCATACTCTTCCATTTAATATTAATATTTTTCTTTTCCAAATTATATATATTCACAAATTTCAAAACAATCATAACCCTTCTTATTAAATAATATAAATTTATCATCTAGTATAACTAACCAACTTCTCTTATAATATGTCCCTGTTAGCAAAATTTCACGATTCTGAAAAATGCGGAATAAAACTCTGAAACAGAATCAAAATAGAAATGCTGAATAGATCATACCTCCAGCCATTGATGCTACTTGACCTGCTGTAGAAGTTTTCTCTGTTCCACAAGCTTTAGCTTCCTATACGGTACTTCCAAGCTATGCTTTCTCCTTCTTGATGGTGTAAAACTGAAGGGGATTGAGAGATAGTGAGCTTGGGGACCAAACAGGGGTTTAATAGCCAAGCTTCCATCAAGCTTCTGTTGGCTATGTGTCAATTGTTCCACAAATATAGGTAGAGAACCCTAGATGGAGTAATGGACCACTCCAAAAGCTCCCAGTCTCCAAACTAGAAATCAGTTAGAGTGCAGTTGAAGTCCAGTTGAACCGGCGGTAGTTTGAGGAGTCACTGAATGCGGGAGCTTACATTCTCCCACTTGGTCCATACTTCCAAACTTAATGTCTCATCTTAAAACCTATTGACAATCTGTATTAAGTAATAGATACAAGAATCATGGCGATAAGTCCTCTTATGACAAGTATTACCTTCCATGTATTACTATGTATTTATTGCTATTTTAATTTATGTGGCAACAATTTCTTAATGAATAAACCTTATGTTTATTCTTGGTCCTTGTAGATGAATTTTCTCAAATTAAATTAAGGTGCACATAAGTATGAGAAAAAACTTCACAATAATTAAGAATTTCATTAAAAATAACATTGTCCATACAATGAGAAACTACATAATGGAACCAAGTCCCATATTCATTACATGATCCTTGAATTTAAACGGTGGCATGCCCTTAGTCAAAGGATCAGCGATCATCAACTCAGTGTTGACGTGCTCAATGACCACTTTCTTTTTTTTAACACATTCCCTTATGGCTAAATACTTAATGTCGATGTGTTTATTTCGACTCCCACTTTTGTTGTTTTTAGCCATAAAAATAGCAGCTGAATTGTCGCAATACATTCTCAATGGCTTAGAGATAGAATCCTTAATTCTAAGCCCAGAAATGAAACTTTTAAGCCATACACCATGTAAAGTAGCCTCAAAACAGGAGACGAACTCGGCTTCCATAGTGGAAGTGGCAATCAAGGTCTTCTTGGCACTCCTCCATGATACAGCTCCACCGGCCATCATAAAAATGTATCCTGATGTTGATTTGCGTGAATCAACACATCCAACAAAGTCAGAATCTGAGTAGCCAATTACTTTCAAATTGTCCATCCATCTATACATAAGCATGTAGTCTTTAGTTCCTTGAAGATACCTCATTACTTTCTTTGCAGCTCTCCAGTGGTCTATACTTGGATTACTCTGATATCGTCCCAACATTCCCACAACAAATGCAATGTCAGGTCTTGTGCAGACCTGAGCATACATTAGGCTTCCAACAGCAGAAGCATATGGAATGTTCTTCATTTGTTCCCTTTCAAGGTCGTTCTTTGGGTATTGGTTCAAATTGAACCTATCACCCTTCACAATGGGAGCTATACTTGGTGAACAATCCTTCATCATAAATCTCTCTAAAATTTTATTAATATAGGTTTCCTGAGACAGACCTAAGAGGCCTCGAAATCTGTCTCTATGGATCTTAATGCCAATGACATAATATGCCCCACCCATATCCTTCATATCGAAATTTTTAGAGAGGAATTGTTTCACTTCATGCAGCATACCCTCATCATTGGTTGCTAGCAACATGTCATCCACATATAAAACAAGAAAACAAATTTTACTCCCACTAACTTTTAGGTATATACATTGATCCATAATGTTTTCTTCAAAACCAAAAGAAGAAATTACATTATGGAATTTCTAATACCATTAGTGGGATGCTTGTTTTAAACCGTATAAGAATTTCTTGAGCTTGCAAACCAATTGCTCACCATCACTAGAGGGGAATCCTTCAGGTTGTTTCATGTAAACCTCCTCCTCTAGATCTCCATTTAGAAAAGCCGTTTTCACATCCATTTGATGCAACTCCAAGTCGAAATGGGCTACTAATGCCATAATAACACGCAATGAATCTTTCTTAGATACAAGAGAGAAAGTCTCCGTGTAGTCGATTCCTTCTTTCTGAGCGAATCCTTTAGCAACAAGTCTAGCCTTGTATCTCTCAATGTTGCCCAATGAGTCTTTCTTTGTCTTAAAGACCCATTTACATCCAATGGATTTTGGACCATTAGGCAACTCAACAAGATCCCAGACTTCATTACTCTTTATAGAATTCATCTCTTCCTTCATGGCATCGTACCGTAATTCTGATTCTTTGCAATTCATGGCTTGTGAAAAGGACTCAGGATCATTTTCGGCTCCAACGTTAAAGTCAAATTCTTGTAGATACACAACATAATCATCAGGAATTGCTGATCTCCTTGGTCTAGTAGATCTTCTTAATGTTGTATCACTATCTTCTTGAGAAGTATGTGGTTCAACTCGTTGTTCAAGAGTTCTTGGAAACTTTTGAACTACCTGATCTACTAGAATGTCATCAGCAGCTTGTGGAACTTCAACAATTGGTTGTCCAACACCAGTTTGTACTTGAGGGGTGCTGTGAACAATAACCAATCTATCACTTGAGGTGGAAGGTTGAGATTCTGAATGATCCTTCTCAAAAACTATGTTCCTAGTTAGATTGCTCTCACTAATCAAGTCATTTTCAAGAAATTTTGCATTTCTTGATTCCACAATCCTAGTGCCGTGAGATGGACAATAAAATCTGTAACATTTAGACCTTTCAGCATATCCAATGAAATACCCACTAATGGTCCTTGGGTCCAGCTTCTTTTCTTGTGGATTATATATTCTCATTTCAGATGGGCATCCCCAAACGCGCATATGTCGCAAAATCGGTTTCCAACCTTTCCATAATTCAAATGGCGTTTTAGGAACGGCCTTGGTTGGAACTCGGTTTAATATATACACTGCCGTCTTAAGTGCTTCAGTCCACAAGGATTTAGGAAGATTGGAGCTGCTAAGCATACTCCACACCATGTCCAATAAAGTTCGGTTTCTTCTTTCTACTACACCATTCTGGTCAGGTGAATTAGGTATGGTGTATTGGGCAACAATCCCATGCTCTTGAAGAAATTTTGCGAATGGCCCAGGTGCTTGTCCATCTTCTGTGTATCTACCATAATATTCTCCACCTCTATCCGATCTCACGATCTTAATTTGCTTGCCGCATTGTTTCTCTACTTCAGCCTTAAATATCTTAAAGGCATCTAATGCTTCCTCCTTTTTATGAAGCATGTAGAGATACACATATCGTGAGTAATCATCTATAAAAGAGATGAAGTATCTCTGACCATGTGAGTCCATCTCTAGACTAGATAT
>LPNX010990129.1:91943-134886 GCA_001517045.1 Pseudotsuga menziesii | reverse complement strand
TGCAAACCCTGGAAGGAATTCGAAATGTGAATTGTTGATCCAGAATCAATCCACCAAGTGTTAATATTGACATTGACCATATTAGATTCATGACAAACAAACGAGATTGTATTACCTTTGTCCGCAAGCCATTTCTGAAATTTTGTGCATTCCTTCTTCATGTGTCCCTTCTTTTTACAGAAGAAACACTTGGAATCCTTCTTGATATTAGCTTGGGGAGGTACTTTACCTTTCCCTTTCTTATTGGCTTGAGATTTTCCCTTCCTATGCGTTGCCAGCATTGCACTTTCTCCCAGTTCCATCACCAGTCTTTCTTCCTCTTGAACACACATGGTCATGAGTTCATTTATTGACCATTTATCCTTATGTGTGTTGTATGAGATTTTGAAAGGTCCATATTGGTGTGGAAGGGTGTTCAGGATGTAGTGCACCAGGAAAGACTCTGATATTTCAACCTCGAGTTTCTTCAATTGAGTCACAATGTCCCTCATTTGCATGATGTGCTCGTGCACACCTTTCACATTGGTGAGCCTTAGGGATGAGAACTTGATGATTAGGGTGCTTGCTAGTGCCTTGTCTGAAGCGATGAATTAATCATCAATGGCTTTTAGCAAATCTCGGACCCTTTCATGCTAATCAACTGAACCACGAATACTAGCTGAAATTTTAGTCTTAATGAACATCATGCTTAAACGATTAGATCGCTCCCATCGCTCATAAAGCGTGATGTCCGCTGCAGTGCTGGTATTGGTGAGTGCTGGTGGTTCATCTTTGTTAATAGCATAATCTATGTCCATCCATCCCAAATGAAGGAGAATTCTCTCCTTCCAGACCTTATAGTTATCTCCCTTAAGTTCAGGGATATCAAGACGAATTTCAGAGAAATTTGCAGGTTGTACAACTGCATAAAAATAAAGATCACATGCTTACGTTAAAATTGAGACCAAATAAAATTTCATGTTTTACCAATGTAAATTCATGCTTTAAGATTGAATCTAATGACATAAAAATTGCCTGTGGGCTAAATTTTTAATTCAAGCATATTCAAATATTCTTTATGATAAAACTATTAATTCATAATTCCTGTGGGTAAGTTATGAATAATTCAATATTTTATCCTAATTAACTACATAAATATAATAAAAATTCATGAGGGATAAAATTTATTATATTTAGTACAATTAATGTCTAAACTTTCTTTATGTGATCCTAAACAAAATAAAAATACAATATTAATTAATTAGAGATGTTGTGGCTATTCTCTAATTAAATAACATATAGATCAGTAGACATTATTGCTGTTCACTGTAACAAAACAAGCTTCAAATGAACAGATCTGAATGTGGGCAAGCTGATAAATCTAAGCTCCACTGCTAGCTGTCAGGATTAAGAATTAAACAGTTTACTATACTTCAGGATTGCAGTGACTTAAATGCCCCTCAATAAAACACAGATCTCATAGACTGGAAACAACAAACACCCACAACAATGGACAATGTATCTTCAGCAATAGAGATACAACACCCAAAACCAGACATACAACTAGAAAAAAGCAATACAAAGCTTATGCATCATAAAGATACAGAGTATTCTGTAGAACCACGTTGGTATATTGCCCAATTATCAAGCAGCCTACACAAAAACATACAACATTAGCTGCTACCACTGTTTATAGATCATAGAGCCACAATGTCCACCCATGATCAGAAAAAACTAAATAAAGCTCACTGAACCACACAACGGCTATGGGCTAAAGGCTGTTTAGCATGGGATCGACTCCATTGATTGAAGCCGCCCAGCCTCCTTAGATTTCAACCAACATATAATAATTTTCAGTAAACAAAAAAATAAAATAAAAGACAACCACCATAACCGGCATGGGATCGATCTCACCTATTTGAATCGCCCAGCCCCAATAGTTTTCAATCAACAAATATCGATAAAAATCAGAACATAAAAGAAGGGCATGGGATCGATTTCATCACTTGAAATCTCCCAATGCATGAATCTTTTCTGATGGTAGAGCGGTACTATTGAGCAACTATCATATTCTTATTAAGAACGCCTTCAACTATTCAAAAAACAAACCACTACAAAAGAATTGATCATTATCACGGCACAAAAATTTGTTGCCCCGGGAGACAGAGAATCAACAAATAATTTCTCGTATGAGAAAAAGGCCGGCAGCCAGTTTCTAAAGAACGCAATAGTATTCTTTGATAAATCTTTAAGAAAAATTTATAAAGATTACATACGGTGATCAATAATAACAATAAATCAGGTGCATGTATATATGTGAAACAAAATTCAATGGAAAATTGAATCAATCCCACGGATCTGCCCGACATGAATTCAAAATCTAAGATAAATCTAGTATACATGGTTCCGTTTATAATACAAATATAGGCCCAAGGGAGAACCGGCCACCACAAATCAGGTCACAAACAGTCACGGCAGCCCTAGACAAGTCACAGCCTCCTCTAACAGGCTCACGGCAGAGGATAAAAAGAAAAAACTGATGCACAGAGTCCAAACCCTACAGTGGCAACTACATACAGAACACCAAGATAGAGATAACTATGCTCTGATACCAACTGTTAACAAAATTTCACGATTCTGAAAAATGAGGAATAAAACTCTGAAACAGAATCGAAATAGAAATGCTGAATAGATCATACCTCCAGCCATTGATGCTACTTGACCTGCTGTAGAAGTTTTCCCTGTTCCACAAGCTTTAGCTTCCTGTACGGTACTTCCAAGCTCTGCTTTCTCTTTCTTGATGGTGTAAAACTGAAGGGGATTGAGAGATAGTGAGCTTGGGGACCAAACAGGGGTTTAATAGCCAAGCTTCCATCAAGCTTCTATTGGCTATGTGTCAATTGTTCCACAAATCTAGGTAGAGAACCCTAGATGGAGTAATGGACCACTCCATGGACATGTTTGTTTTTTTGTATTAACGGTTGGACAGTTAGGCCTCAATGCACCCTTTTCTATTGATAAAAGTACTACTAATTCTTGTAATTAAAAAAGAGTTGCATGTGGCTTAGCCCCTAACTTTTAGGTTTAAAAAATATAAGGGAATGAAAAGAACAAATTATTCAACACCATTAATACTAGAGCATGCATAACAAGTTAATAGTTACAAGTTATTTTTCTTGAATAAAGGTATATAATTTTATTGATCCTTGAACAAACAAAAAATCAAAATGTACATATAAGTAGTGAAGATGTGGATCATGAAACAACTTCTTGACAACTTAAAATATAATAAAATCATATAACTATTTGGCAGGCTCATTAACCTCTCCCCCTTCATTAACCTCCATGAGCATCAACATACATAAATAGATAGTCAAGTTAAACTATAACATACAAAATGGAAAATGGACAATATAATGGCAATTTACATCAATTTTTTTAAATAAAAATTTGACAAAAAGATCTTCAAAATACCCCTATTTTGTAGGTAGATCGAGTCATTTTATCAAGGTTGACAGTAAGGAGGAACCTTTTTAATATATGTGCAGTGCATATGCCAGTGTGGTAACACATTAGGAGAGATGAACCTCCCATGCATTGTGATCATGGAAATTGCATAGGCCGTTAGAGCCCAAGCCATTGACACCTTGCAAAGTTCCTTCATGAGAACATATTTAAGAAGGCCCCAGTCTATTCATTCCATAGGTTATCATAATTATGAATAATTTGATCCCAACTTCAATCTTAGCTTTGATCCATGTTCCTTGAGACTATTGAAAACTAGCTAGTAATCCTCAACTATCTTCACTCCTTCGAGAGGCATTCATCAAGGATGCCCCCTGTCTCCCCTAGTCTTTATTCTGGTCATAGAGGGACTTAGTTTACTCATCAAAGATGCCAAAAGAAGTGGCAAGATAATAGGAATCAAAATCTCTACCTCGCTTACCCTCACCCACTTACTTTTCATGGATGATGTTGTGTTGTTTGGACTTGGCACATATGAAGAGTGGGTTGCTTTCGATGTCACCCTGGAGACTTTCTGTCACGCATCTGGCATGTGTATTAGCATTGACAAATCTGGGTTTTTATTTAATGAGATGGATACGGGGGTGCTGAATAATATTAGACACATTCTTCCCTACTGTGCGAAGCCTCTATATGAGGGTTTCAAGTATCTAGGATACTTCATAAAGCCGCTGGGATATCAAGTAAAAGATTGGTTTTGGCTGTTAAAAAGGTTTGAAAGAAGAATTGATAAGTGGTCACATAGGTTCCTATCACTGGGAGGCAGATTGGTTCTTATCCGCGCGGTTCTCACCAGGCTTCTCGTCTATTGGTTTTTGCACTTGCCCCGATTCCTGTATCCATCCTTAAAAAAATGAGGCAACTGATCTTTGCCTTCCTTTGGGGCTCCAGCAAAAACAAGTTCCGTTTTCATTTAGTGGACTGGCGGACTCTAGCAATGCCTTCAGCCTATGGGGGATGGGGCATCAAAAATCTCCTTTGGTTCAACATCTCATTAAGACTAAGAAGTCTTTGGTGGGCCCTGAAAGGTACGGGCCTTTGGAATCAGGTCATTTCTACCAAATACTTAAAACATCAGACTCTGGCAGCATGGTTGAGAAAAAAAAAATGCACTAACGGTACCTCCATAATATGGAATGGTTTTTTAAAAACCATATCCTGGCTAGGAAGTTGCTTATGTTGGAAGGTTGGTGATGGAAGGGATGTTCAATTCGGCACAGACCCTATTGTTGGCATTCATGACATCCACTTATTTCCAACAGATTTGAGAGATTACCTTTGTGACTATGGGATTACTACTCTTCAGCATGCCAGGAATTTGCATATTGATGCGCAGGCCTACTGGTTGTCAGCTGATGACCTCGAGCTGGGTGGTATTTGGAAATTTATATGGAACTCCTACATCACTAGGATTCAACAGAGTGGCATCTGTCTGTCTGATAAGGCAGACTCCCTCCTTTGGTCCAATAACAAAAAAAATGGAGTTGTTACAGCTTCCTTGGTCTATGATCAGATTGCAGCCCAGCATTCTTCTACCTTGAAGGATCAAATTTTCTGTGATCTTTGGAATCTCAACATTCCTCTAAAGATCAAATGTTTTTCCTGGCTCTTATTAATGAACAAGATCTTAACCTGGGACAATCTGGTTAAAAAAGGCTGGTCCGGTCCTAGCTGTTGCTAGTTTTGTCATGCCGAGGAGGAAACTGTCCATCATATGTTCTCAGAGTGCTATTTTATTATTACCGTTTTTAATGTATTAAAAGGTTTTTATCACTTCACAGTTCCTACCACCCCTGGATCCTTACTTGACCTCCTCAACTTCTGGCTGAAACACAATCCCACCACTTACCACATTCCTTATTTTGTTTACTGGTGTGTCTGGATTACTCAGAACAAAGGCATTTCTGAGGGATCTATTGTTTCCTTGGCCTCACTTTCCAGCAAGATCGGTTTGCTTTTCTAGAGCTTCCCTTCATCTGGAAAAAAGGAAAAATCCCGAATCATTGGTCCTGCACCTACACTGGTCTACCCTGTAGGTTTTTTTGATGGAGCTACAACTGAAGGCATCGGTGGGGCTGGTATCTATCTTTCTCTCAATAGTAATCATTACTTCCACATCAAGATGGGACGCGGAGACAACACAAACACAGAGCATAATTATTAGCTATGTGGGCTCTTATGCACTGGGCTTTGACTCTGGGACTCCCGACTTTACAAATCTTTGGAGATTCTTCTGTCATCATCAACAAGGCATTGGGGATGACATCCCTTTCATGCCTCTCTAGACTATTGGTGTCAGGCCATTAGGCATATGATGCCACATTTTCTCAATATAGACATGCGACATATTTACAGAGAGCACAATCAGTGTGTAGATGGCCTCTCTAAGGAGGCCATGTCTTTGGCCCCTGGGATCTGCTGTATTTTTGAGTTTTTTGATGACTCTGTCATCGAGTTTGGTAAATTTCAGCTCTTTTGAGCTTGTGTCGGAGCTAGGATCCCTCTTTTTTCTTGGCACTGTTGTATTTCTGATTAGACTATGGATGTTTGGTATCATGGACCTCCTTGGAGGTGTCCTCTGTTCACCTTTTGTGCTCTTTGGCAATATGTCAGGATGTCATAATGCTCCTTCTGGGGTTCTCTCTTTCAGGATGAGTACTGACCACATGTCAGTATCTCTTTGTGCTCTTTGTTGGGTTCGACAGCACATGTATTGCTGATGCCTGTTTTGGTCTGACACCGGTATGTAAAATGCCCTTTGATTCTCCATGAATATCAAGGACATGATTTTTTCTTCTGAAAAAATCCTCAACTACCTCGAGTTATTGTTCTTTGTCCTACAATCCCAAAACTGAGCCACTTGCATACAGATCAAACCCTCTTACAATCCCATAACCCACCTAAAAATCTAAGCCCCCACAGATTTGATTAAAAACATCAACACATAGTTGGTTGGAAAGCCCTTATGCATACTTGTTAGTTTGTGTGCTCATGGCATTGTTCATTTAGTGACTAATGTAGAGTTGTGAGTATTCAGTTTTATTTTCATTTTCTTTTGAATGGTTAATAATAAAAATTACCCTCAGCTAATAAAAAATAAATATTTATTTTATATTTGTAATAATCCGTTTTTAAAATATTATAATTTCTCTAATAAAATTGTAAAATAATTAATATATAATTTGAAAACACAAAACGGTTAACAGTCACATAATCAAAAGCCATCTGTAAACAAAAAGCGTTTATAGCAATCCTAATCAAAAGACATCAGGAAATATAATACTGCAATCCTAATCAATTAAAATTCCATCAATAGTTAATAAGACCATTCCGTTGCCGGGATTTGAACCCGGGTCGCCTGGGTGAAAACCAAGTATCCTAACCAGGCTAGACAACAACGAAGGTGTTCTATAAAAAGTTGAATGGTGACATTTCTTAAAATTTAATAGTCTAAACATAGTATACAATTGTAATATTCAAAACTATAAAATGATTTGTTTTTAAAATATTTTAATAACAAATATTTAAAACGTTAAATAAAAAGCCAAAAAAATACAATAATTGAGTGGTGTCTCACTCTAATGAATAGTCTAGTTTTTATTTCTTTTTTTTTCCCAATGCAATACAACTTTGATTCATTATCCTTTCCATTTTCTTTTTCGTTGGTTGAAAGGTTTCCTTTTTTTTTTTCAAATCCATTAAACTTTTATTAGAATCTTTTTCTTTCTTTTTTCCTTTGAAAATATTCCTTCAATGCATTATTTTTTCTTAAAAACTACTTATGCTGATGAACATTTGTCTTTCATCGATGTCCACTAAATTCTATTATTTTCTTTGGTTTTTTTTTTTACGCATTCCCACTGGCACAACTTTGAGTCCAACATCTTCTTTTTAATGTAGAGGTATATATTCAAAGCTTTTTTTTCTTTAGGGACATCTTATAGGCACTTAGCATAGGTTGTCTATTCCATTATTTTGTTAATGTGTTTTTCCATTATTTTAAACTTAAATTTAATAGTCTAAACATGGTATATAATTGTAATATTTGAAATTATAAAATGTTGAATTTTTAAAATATTTTAATAATAAATATTTAAAAAGTTAAATAAAAAGCAAAAAAAAAAAAATACAATAATTGAGTGGTGTCTCACTCTAATGAATAGCCTAGTTTTTATTTCTTTCTTTTTTCCAATGCAATACAACTTTGATTCATGTCCTTTCCATTTCGTTGTTCTTTGGTTGAAAGGTTTCCTTTCTTTTTTTCAAATCCATTACACTTTTATTAGAATATTCTTCTTTCTTTTTTCCTTTGAAAATATTCATTCAATGCATTATTTTTCCTTTAAAACAACTTATACTGATGAGCATAGGTATTTCAATGTTGTCCACTCAATCATTTTATTTTCTTTGTTTTTGTTTCTTTCTTCTTTTCATTCCTACTAGTACAACTTTCAGTCCAACATCTTCTTTTTAATGTAGAGGTGTATATTCAAAGCTTTTTTTCTTTAGGAACATTTTATAGGCAATGAGCATATGTTGTCTATCCCATTATTTTCCTAATGTGTTTCTCCAATATTTTAAACTTAAAATTTAATAGTCTGAATCAACGTTCAAAATTGAACCCTTCACAGCCCTTCCAAAGGGTTCTAGCCCTTCCCAGAAGTGTAAAGTTAAAATTGTCCTTCAAAAAAACTTTAAAATTTGAATTTTACCCTTCCAATAAAGAAGGGCATAATTTATATCAACATTTCAAAAGAAGTGCAACTTTTGAAATTATCCATCCATATAAATTTCTCTTCTCTTTAAATCCTTATCTCATAGTCATAACTAAGGATTATTATGCCTGAACATCCTCACCTTATAATACGAATTGGGTCAAGGCCCAAAGACAACCATAAAATATTAAATGTGTCAAGATGCAAAGAGTAAGCTACAACTATAAGTCTTATATTAAATTTATCTTATAAGTCTTTAATTAACAATATCAACTGATATTTGACACGTTGGATGGTTATTATCTTCTTATCACTCCTTACCAATGTGATTGCAAGGCATTATTTGAAGGTGAAGTCCATAATTTTGGGTCTTCTTCCTCATTATCATGCCTTTTGGTAAGACAATAAAGCGGGTAGTGGCCTGCATCAACATGGAAAATGTTTTAGGAATAGAGGTTATACACATTAATTGTTTTCATTAAATAATTTAAATTCCTTCCGATGACTATCGATACAGTGAACTGGTACAAAACACAACAAATTTTAGAGCCCCAAGCACTTAATTACACACACCTATAACTTTCTCAAATCTAGCCATTAATAAACTTATTTTGGTATTATGGTTCAATTTAAAAGGTGTGTTGAGACTTAGACATACAGTGAATTGCAAGGATTCAGTTGACTTAGGCCCTTCCATCACATACATGTATGCTTTCACAAGCGCTGAAAAACAATATTTGTTTTTTGCATTTTTTTGGGTGAAAAGGTTTGGCTAATTTATACTTGTCAATTAAAGGAAAATTATTTATATTTCCCTTCATCTCTGAAGAAGTGAGAGAATAAATGCCCTTCCAATTGAAATTAAGACCCACCCTTCAAATTTGATCACTGGTTTGAATGTTTGTTTTTAAAATATTTTAATAACAAATATTTAAAATGTTAAATAAAAAGCAAAAAAAAAAGTACAATAATAGAGTGGTGTCTCACTCCAATGAATAGCCGAGTTTTTTTCTTTCTTTTTTCCAATGCAATACAACTTTGATTCATTGTCATTTTCATTTTCTTTTTCTTTGGTTGAAAAGTCCTTTTCTTTTTTTCAAATCTATTACACTTTTATTATAATCTTTTTTTTTCTTTTTTCCTTTAAAAATATTCAATGCATTACTTTTCCTTAAAAACAACTTATACTAATGAGCATCTATCTTTCAATGTTGTCCACTCAATTATTTATTTTCTTTGTTTTTGTTTCTTTCTTCTCCTTTTTATTCTCACTCGTACAACTTTGAGTCCAACATCTTCTTTCAATAGAGGTGTATATTCAAAGTTCTTTTTTTTAGGAACATCTTATAGGTGGTGCACATATTTTCTCTATTCCATGGTTTTCCTAATATGTTTTACAATATTTTAAACTAAAAATTTAATAGTCTAAACATAGTATATACTTATAATATTTGAAACTATAAAATGTTTTTGTTTTTAAAATATTTTAATAACAAATATTTAAAAAGTTAAATAAAATGCAAAAAAAATACAATAATTGAGTGGTGTCCCACTCTAATGAATAGCCTAGTTTTTTTCTTTCTTTCTTTCTTCCAATGCAATACAACTTTGATTCCTTTCCATTTTCTTTGGTTGAAATGTTTCCTTTCTTTTTTTCAAATCCACTACACTTTTATTAAAATCTTTTTCTTTTTTTTCCTTTGACAATATTCATTCAATGCATTATTTTTCTTTAAAAACAACTTATACGGATGAGTGGTATTTCATTGTTGTCCACTCAATTATTTTATTTTCTTTCTTTTTGTTTTTTTTTGTTTTTGTTTTCATTCCCAGTCCAACATCTTCTTTCTTCTTTTTATTTTAATTGAGTGATGTCTCACTCTAATGAATATACTAGTTTTTCTTTCTTTCTTTTTTCCAATGCAATATAATATGGATGGTCCTTTTTTTTTCTTTGATTGAAAAGTTTTCTTTTTTTTTCCAATCCATTATACTTTTATTAAAATCTTGTTTAATTGAGTGATGTCTCACTCCAATGAATATACTAGTTTTTCTTTCTTTCTTTTTTCCAATGCAATATAACATAGATGGTCCTTTTTTTTCTTTGGTTGAAAGTTTTTTTTTTTCAATCCATTATACTTTTATTAAAATCTTTTTTTTCCTCTAAAAATATTCATTAAATGCATTACTTTTCTTTAAAAACAACTTATACATATGAACATCTGTTTGTCACTGCTGTCCACTTAATTATTTTATTTTATTTATTTTTGTTTCTCTTTCTTATATTCTTACAATCCTATGAGGTACAACTTTCAGTGAAGAGATGGCTTCGTGCGCGGTTGATGATGGGCCACTGGCCAATGCCACTACTTCACGAGAAAACGCATGGAATTGGAAGTATTGCAATACTTGAAAGGTTTTATATTTTAAAGCAATAAAGTGGAGCTACATTGAAGTTCTTTGAGGTCCAACTCCAACTTAATAGTTTTTTTTTGTTTTTTTCTTATTCACTAAAATGTTTAGTGGAGTCACTTTTCATCTTTTTTTCTTTGGCTCAGTGGCGTACATTCTTTCGTGGTGCACATTCAACGCATGAGCTTATGCACAGTCAACAACCCATCCTTACAGCTGGCCTTAAGAGATCGCTTGGCGTGTTTTATGGTGGGCCACTATTCCTTCATGAGAAAACATGACTGGCAGACAGACAGGGTCTGGAAGGCAATTCTTATTTACTGGATAGACTTTCCTTTGGGAGGGGAGCCTGTCAAATGGGTACCGTTGGACCTCTCATCCGACGGTGTCCATTTGACAAGCTCCCTTCCCAATGGAGAGTCTGTCCAGTATATAAAGCACTTCGTCCAGAGAATTCTAATCAGTTAATTAATTGGTAGTTTATTTGAAATTTTCCATAAAGTTAGTTAAAGTCATGCAAGTGGGCCACTCTTCCTTCACGAGAAACACATGATTGATGGCCACTCTTCCTTCACGAGAAACACATGATTGACAGACAGACATGGTCCAGAGAACTGTTTATCCTGAGAATATTTTTTGTAATTAGTTAATTAATTGATAGTGTATTTGAAATTTTCCATAAAGTTTGTTAAAGTTTATTAATTGATAGTGTATTTGAAATTTTAAAGTTATTTAATTGATAGTGTATTTGAAATTTTCCATAAAATTTGTTAAAGTTATGTAATATTATATAAACTTACAAACTGAAATATTATATATTAAATTGAATAATGGAGTATTTAAAAATTCCATAATGGGGTAAGTAAAAATTAATTTTAAAATTTTAAAAAATTATTAAAGTAGAGTGAGCATCTGTCTTTCAATGATGTCCACTCAATTATTATTTTTTCTTGTTTTTGTCTGATCCGTTGTTACAACTTACAACTTGCAGTTTCAGTGAAGAGATGGGTTATCACGCGATTGATGGTGGGCCACTACTCCACGCGAAAACGCGTGAAACTAAAAGTATTGCAATACATCCATGACGTTTTATATTTTAAAGTATTTTAATGAGAAATGTTGAATTTTTAAAGTGGAGCCATATTGAAAAGTTTTTGGGGTTCTAGCTCCAATAGTTTATTTTCCCTAGCCACTACAAATATAAATGGCGTTCTTTCAATCTATTTTCTTTGGGTTAGAGCTGTAGTGCAAATTCAACGCATTAACTTTTATTAGGAAGAGCCTATCCACATTGAGCTCATATGGTCTACAGCGGATCTATAAAGTTATGCAATATTATATATTAAAATGAATAATGGAGTATTTAAAAATTAAATAATGGAGTAAGTAAAAATTAATTTTAAAATTTTAAAAAAATTATTAAAGTAGAGTACAATAATTGAGTGGTGTCCTACTTTAATGAATAGCTTAGTTTTTTATTATTATCAGTTTTCCAATCTAATATAACTTTGATCAACGTCCTTTTCATTTTCCATTTTCTTTTGACTCTGGTATTTTTTTTCTTTTTTAATCTATTATAACTTTTTAGTAGGTAGTATCTTTTGCACATTTTTTCCATTTTTTTCTTTGACCAAAATGTTTTTTTTTTCCTAATTCATTACAATTTTTATTAGATAATATTTTTTTATTTTTTTGTTCTTTAACTGAGAAGCAGGCTTCAAATTTGAAGCTTTCGGAGCCCTTCAAAGGCCATTTTAAACGTCATAGAAGGCCACAAGGAATTTTACCATGCAAAAAAAAATTATTTTCATTTCCAGCACTTCAATAATGAAATTGAGTAAGCCTTGGTAAATTTGCAATAGAAGGGCAGCTACAAAATTGGCCTATCCAGGGATTCAGTGGACACATATGCAATATAGACATAAAAAAGGCTGCTAAGAGCATTCACCCCAAATACCCAAGAAAAAGGGAAAGCCCTCAAAATAAACTCTTAAATAAGCATGTGCTCATAGATTGGTTACTTTTGGGGGCCCAAATGAGACTCTTTAACTACTCATCACTATGGTCAATACATGAGGCCCAAAATAATGAAAGTAAACTAGGAATTAACCGAAAGGAGGGAATATAAGAGCCTATTAGAGCCAAATATGCGACGAAGAGGTAAAAAGACCAAGTATGTGCTAGGCGATCCTACCACGTATTAATCATAAAATGGGATGGGGAATTCACTACTTAAAGGTGGCCTTGGTTGGGTGGGAATAGAGAAAGAAAGATTCAATACTCAGGAATAAAGATTCAATACTTAAGTACGAACCTGCTCGACCGGACCCTCCCCCCTAATAAGTTCTTTGGTATTTATCCGCTCAACTCAATAGAAGTAAGCCGTTTGCCTTTTGACAGAAGGAAGCCAGGTCCAGGACAATTTGTAGACGTCAGCCAGTCATATAAAAAATGATGTTCAACTTTTTAGGTAATGAGCAAAGAGAGCCCAATTGATGCTCAAAAGTGAGCTCGATGATTCAGATTCCGCCGCTAGAATTAGGCCCACCGGGAGGATTCAATCGAGGATATTAGGAAGGAGTTTCAAGAGCGGGATGATTATTACCCTATGAGTCCACTGGTCAAGACAAACCAACCCCTTGGCACATTAAATATGATGGTTAATCCGCAATGAAACAGGGGATTCAACTATAATTGGCTATCGGCTATTGGAAATGGGCTATTCCTCTCCTCTCAGGCAGGAAGGTCAATATAAGTCAGTTCGATATAAGCAGGTCGAAAGGTCGCAATGTCGATGAAGGAAATTCTCCAGAAAGTACAGGACAAATGCAAGTCCTTCCAAAGCTCCAAGAAAGTAAATCCAAGGTGATAAGTGAGGAGGCCAATGCCCTTTAATTTACGAAGTGGTTCTTTATCATAAACTAATATATCATTTTGGTAACTAGAGAGAGAGAATAACGAAGAAGAGAAAATAGGGTAACCTCAAGAGGGTGAGGGGGCGAAGGGTTCCTCTCATTTTACAGTTTGCCTTAAAAATCCATCCTTTTTTTGCAATATAAGAAGAAAGGGATAGTGCTCATTCAATACAATACAACCCTCTCTCTACATGAAACCGTTAGACAATTGCAAGCGACGCCCACCCAAATGGAGAGGGGAAATGCCCACATAGAAAACCTACAGGACATCCCCACATAGCCGATTGAAATGCCTTGCATAGCCAACCAACATAGCCCCACACAAATATTATAGCAGCCAAATATAAACAACCTCAAAGGACAAGGTTCGAAGTGTCTATCCTGATTTAGTGGATGAATTGTTAGCGCTTAAAAAGGGGAAGGATCCACCTCTATTAACAGTAAACTAACTCAATGATAGTATCATTCATTAAATAGGCGAGTTTTCTATCTAACTTATATATAGCTCAAGGCTGCTTCCTTGCCTGGTGCGGTCAAGCAATCCTTCCTTGGATGGTGATTGATGATTATGCATGGCTGTGACCCCCCATGTGTGAGGGATGATTCCCTTGAGCGTGTACCTTATGCTTTCTCCAGCAGGGTGTTGAGGCAGACTGATGATGGATGATGATGTGTGGCATGATGATGGCCTTCTACATGTTTATCCCACCTTTGGCACCATATGATAAGGCCAGGTTTATAGAGGATAATCTACCATAGACAAGGCCAGATCCTGTCACAGGAGACCATCCAAAGAGCTTTTATAAAATAATAATGGGGGTTGCAGAGGGGAAAATAGGGGCGAAAGTATATGGTGGGTGAGCCCATATGGCTTTACCGAACGACTAGGGAGCACTTTATATATGTTCATTGTCACAATAAAATGTCCATTTTAATTGAATTGCGCAAATCAAACAATATATATATATATATATATATATATATATAGTATTATCCTATTGCCTTGATGTCTAATCAACGAAGCAGCATATATGGGGGTGTTCCGTTGGTTGCACGCTGAAACAAAAGGTATGTTTTGAACCTGATCAAAGATCAAAACTGTATGTGTGACTTCATTCAAGGTTTGGTGTCCTTTATATTTAAGTTTTTATTTATTCATGGTTGGATAGAGCGGTTTGGTCTATGTCGACCCATTGATCATGGCGGGATTTAAGGAACAATGTTTCATTGACATATCGATCTCCAAAGTGGAAATAATAAACATGAGTTTATTCCGCGCCAATCATCTATGTTCGAAATATTATAAAGTTATAACCATAGAGCTTCAGAAAATGTACCTATATTTAAAAAGTATTTGCTAAAAAGTTGAAAGCAGGATGCCCCAGACGAACGGATCTTCACCTATATTAACGTAGGAGTATGGGTAATATTATTAGTTTAAAGCTATGTTGCATTTCTTATGTTCCTGGTTATGTTGGTTATGATTATATCTTCTATTGTTTGTTTTACCGAGAGAGTGAGTGATTGAATCTCAGTCATAGGGTATCCAATAGCGGCTACTCCATTCAGGTTTCAATGCACTCAATACAAGATTTGGTGCAGTCCATGCTGGTACTTGATCCCAAAAGACCTTAGAAAAGATGATGCCCCATAAAATCCATGCCCTTTTATTTTCTGAAGGTTCCCTACAAGGCAGAGGATGTAGTCCAAGTAAGTAACGCGGGTCCTCAGGGAGGGCCATTCATGCAAGTCAGGTAGTAGTTCCAGCGTCATTAGGTCCCACATATATATGTTGTTGCACTCAGACTCGCTTGCTGTCAGGCCTAAGGGCTCCACCACAAAACACCAATTCCATCCCTTTTGACCTGTCTATATAGTTTTACGGAACTTCTGAACCGTTAGTCATTTTTCATTTTGTGAGGTGCAATGGATGACACAGGATGTTACTATTAAACAATAAGCAAATCTATTTGTGCAAACCTTAGAGCCATTTGAAAATAAATTGTATCTACACTCAGAAATGCAACAACGGACGAGCGAAAAAAGGAGGCAAAATCAAGCTAGAACTAGAGGAAATTTTCTGCTATACTTTTTGACTTTATGGGGAGGATACATCGGGTGTAGGGGGGATTCAACACATTAAGTCTTTCCTATAGATGGAGCACCCACACTGTATGATCGTAGGTTCCACAGAGGGGGACTCATAGAAGTAGACTCTGCAAACGCAGACCCCACAGAGGAGCTTTTACATCTATGGTTTTAAGAAACCAAAGGCCATTGCATAGTTCATGATACATGGGATACCAGTAGTCCAATTTCTTCTAATGAGCCACTAAGGATAAAATAGATTAACACTGGTACCGAAGATAAGCCAAAACTCATTGTGATAGGGGATTACCAGGAGAAACATACGATCATAGGGATTGTAACTCTATTTCGCAAATATGCCAATCTATCTCCCTAAAGTTTGACCAAGATGAAAGGCATGGTTCAATAGATTGGTGAAATGCATTTTGACTCAAGGGTACATACTCGAACAAATAATAAAATACCAGACAGGGTTAACTCCAACTACAAAAGAGAAATATTAATTGAAATAGATCATAGATAGGATGCTAGATTTTGGGTTGCTCTTTTTCCCTATTACGTTATTACCTTCCTATAGTTTGACCTTACCACGTTTTCCTTGCACCTTGGCTTTCCAATTGTTCTTTCCCAAGGTAAGAGAGAGCATGACCGGTAGTAGCTCTAGACTAAACCAAAGAGAAAGAGACTTCTTGGCTTTCATGCATGTACAATGACCGGCCGGTATGAAGGCAATGGATAGAGTAAGTAAGGCAAGCGCACTCCCTCGTTAAGGCTCAAGGCACATAAGGAAAGTAATAAAAGTGAATTGGGCTGCTGATAACTAAGGGTATTCAGTGGCTACCGCTTAAAGGGATTTGTTGGTATTTGCTAATTTGGTCGCTAAGATTATAGCTTTAGCAGATTTGTATGCTACTTTGGCTTACTTTGGCTCATCTTTGCCAGTTTAAGTTGTTCCGCCGAGGCTAGAATTGCAAAATATTGGAACAAGCTAGGCTTATAAAGGACAAATCCAAAATTAATAGCCCGTAGCACCAGCTAGCTACTACCACACAGGTAGGTTAGGATCGGAGAAAGAAGCTAGTGGTCCAACTATAGTTCATTCGGGACCAAAAGCAAAGGAAGCAGAGCAAGCACCAAGAGAAACGGATTCACCAGTTACAACTTATTATTCTTATATGCTACGATGTGGTCCAATAGCCACCTCAACAGCAGTTAAGGTAGCAAAGGTAGAGTTAGTTGGTTAAGCAGTTTAAGCCGTTGATTATTATATTGATACAACAAAAGCATGGGTGGTTTCTGTATATTTTTGTAGCTATATAAATGTACTTGCCATTATTATATTATGCTTTATCCTTTTAGGTGTTATTAAAAGAAATCCCCTCAGTCCAGGTTGCGTAACTGGTCTACTAGTTCCTCTGATACTACTACTGTTATCCAGCAAAACATAAAATTGCAAAGAAGGATAAAAAACTGAGTGTACCTTAGTATTTGAGGACGCCAGGGGGGTACTTAGGGTCTGGTTCGTTTCCTTCTACCTCTGGAAGGTTTTCATATTGGGGGTTGCTTCCTGGTGGAACAAGTGTACTATACCTGGAATAATATCATAAATTTATTCAGGTTCCTTTGATTCAGGCGATTTCGCTTGTTCCTCTAAACAGATTTCTCTTAAATCATAGGAGATGAAATGAGTTAAAGCCTCCTCATCTCCGGGTGAGAACCTGAATATTTGACAATATCCTTCCATCTCCTCTCCTCAGTAGCAGTAGTATTTATCTCTCTCAATCTTCTCTAGTAAGGAATAGGGTTAATCAAAAGCGGGAACCAAATTTGAAGCCCTAGCCAATTGAATGTGATCTGATGAAGGCTCTCAACATATAATTTAGCTCTGAACAGAGTTGTCCGAAGCCCTGGAAATCAGTGAGGTTCTATCCTTTGTAACCTCTCTAGTAATTAATCCCAACGCATCCCAGCACACCGCAACAGCTTCTCTTTATATGTTCCTATCATTCTACTGCGAATGGTTGCTACCTCTAATTGCCTTTTCTCCAACATGGGAAATGCAATAAGGTCAAATATAAATAAACCTTACATGATTCATCCATATTTTATTAGGTTTTGTATGTTCCTCCTCTATAATCTTAAACTCACTTTTTTCTCATCTCTTTGAATATACTCTGCTCATTCTGCAACCATGAGATGAAAGATAGCTGTGCATCCCCCACATATGGATGCCATCTAAGCAACTATGGAAGTACATAGTTGTGTAGATAGAACTAACACATAAAACCTTGCTTTCCATGCTCCTGGTGGGTATGAATATGTTCCAACTACCTATGTTTTTGTAACCTTTGATTCATATGACCTGGAACTGCTAAAGCAAAAGACTCCTAGTGCCTATCCCATGTGGCTACTGTTATGAGTACCTATGCTTTTGATGCCTTTGCCTCTTACACTATTGATGCTATTGGATCTTTATCAGTAACTGGATCTAGATCTCTCTATTATCTACATCACTATGGAACCAATGGAACCACGACTACTGCCTCTACGATGACTTTAGGTACTGTAGCCTTTGCTACTAGGTCAACTAAGTAAACTGGTGGGTATGGGTCTGGGTCTACAACTACTGCGTCAATGGCTTGATCGCCGAAAGCACCAGTAGCAGTGATAGGTCCAGACTAAGAAGTTAATCGGGGTGATTCGCTTGGTTAACTAGAACCAATTTATCGATAACTAAAACCAAAAAAACTTCATCATTATGTGCAAATTATCTGTGAAAATTTTCACTTTAACGCTATTCATGACCTTTCTCTCATCATTATCTCTTCTCTTTGTAATACATCTGTTCCCTATTCTATTTTTCTTTTAATATCGAATAATATCATCGAGCGCATTGACTCTTGTATCGACCCTAGGCATAAAGGCATTGACCTTGCGGATATGGTTCCTGGGTATCAGCTAGTGGTAATCGGGACCGCCTAGTACTAATCGCCTCTTGGGATTGAGTGCCTTGAAACTGGAATGGAGTACCGACATCTAGTGAATCTCTACCTGGATCGAGAGCATAAACACTTGTGATTGATTACCGGCATCGCCTACCTGGATCTCTACTAGCGGCAGTCTTGGCATCGGTAGCACAGGTGTTAGTCAATGAGGTGTTTTATCCCTCCTAAAAAGGTGAAGCATCTATAACAAGATTTGTTATATAATATTGTTGTTAAGGTACATAAAGTCATTCATATAATAGCAAACATAAGCCATTCGATGAAGGTTTCACAGAATCCATAACAACACACATAGCCGTTGTTCACAGCACATAGTTCCTCCTTCCCACCAAGGTATGGGGAACCTCATTGAGTATCCTGTGATGGGTAACTTATCCTCTACTAGGGCATGGTTTATCAATAGGATACTTCTCGTTCCTCTCGACTAGTATAGTAGTGGTTATGTGAGCCTTCCTTCTATCCCAGTTTTATCCTTCCTGTGAAGGGCAGTCTCCAACGTCTGGTGTAAACTATAGGGATAAAATAAATATATCATCTAGTGGCATATGGGGAACTAAATTTATCCATTTTGTGTCTTGCTCAATGGGGCTAAATCTCTCCCGTATCGTGTGATGGTGTAACTGTGGCTTCATGGGAACTGTAGATGTGCTCGCATTGGTACTACGGGCTCTCTGTGGAACAATGGGTGCAATGGGTGGGATGAACCGTGTAGTACTGGTGTGTTCGTGGCTCTTGTATCGGAAGACTATTCCAACTCTTAATCAATATCTAAATAAATTGGTGTTGCTCTTGTCGATCTGAGCATCGTTGGGTGGTTTCATCTGTCTAGACTAACGTTATAGTATCCTTGGGTTCGAGGAGCTTTGATTTATAGCAATAGCTTCATTAATCATTCCCAGTTCACGAGATATATATCGGGATAATCATAGGTATCAGTATATCTCGGGATAATCTCATAGTAGGATAGCAATATAAGTCTCGAGATACTTGTCTTGGGGTAGTAATAGGTCTAGGTCTCGGGATGCTCGTAGTAGGATTATATAGCAATGTCGGAGGAGGAAGGAGAGTAGGCACCCAACAGTGAAAGCACTAAAAGAAATCCCAACACAATCCCAAGCCGCATAATTCCCGGCATCATCATAATTATTCCCAGGAGCACAAGGAGTACCAGGACAAGCAACATTACGACCAGCAGTCTAAGCAGTAGAATCAACACAACAACCAGAAAGAGTAATATAATTAGTTCCAGTGCTCCAAGCATAAAAAGCAAAACAAGGGAATAGCTTGGGTAGCACTCCAAGCTCCTTCCTGGGGTTTCCAGTATCAAGAGGGTAAGGAGGCTGCTATTAAAATGTAAGGCATCTGGATACACAGTGAGTGAGTGACTGTTCTAGGTCTAAGGTAAAGGCTGCTAATAAAGCAATCCCAATCCTATCCTTGTCTTCTAAGGTAAGGTATATATATTCCATCCTAACTCACTAAGTTATTCCGGTCTAGGGCTCTAGGTATAGTTCGTGCGAGTAAAGAGAAGGTAATGTGTTGGGCAACAATGCCTCCATCTCCATCCATTGTTCTAGGATAAAGGGAGTAGTAATATAAGGGTAAGGGAGAAATCCATGCCATTCTATTTGGTGCTTCTAAGGGATATAGATTCCTCCTAACAAACTACGTGATTACTGGTCTAGAGCTCCAGATGTACTAGTTCATGCAGGTAAAGCAAAGGTGTGTTATAGCATGCCCTTGGCTACTTTCTTCTTCCTGGCCGGTGAATCCAACTCATTCATGTGTTGGATTAAGCCAGTAGGAAATAGATATAGGGAACCCAAATACACCTTTGCTTTACTCTTTACTAACCTACCACAACTAGTAAGTAGATATGTAGCCCTAGACCTTGAATGATACATGGCTTTTTGTTAGTCAGTTGGTAGACCTTAGGAACTGCTGTATATGAGATGGGATGGGGTGGGATGTCTTTAATGAATGGATTTTCTAGGGATATAAACCTTTACCCTACAATATACTACTACCTTCACCTAGAGGAGTATGAAGGAAATAGAAGCCAACAATACCCAAGTAGCGTAGCCAGGAGAACATGAAAACACTACCTTGCCTTTTAGACTCTTTCTTTCACTTGTCAGAAATAGACCCAGAGTCCCAAGAATAACAGAGTGAGGCACAAATGTAGCCCTTACCTTTAAAGCCCCAAGTTTATAGGATGGATGTATGGATGGGTCATGAACCCTTACCACCTGGCATAACCCTCAAGATAACTACCTGCACAAACTGCCCTGCCTGCCATAGCACCTTTCTTTATACCGAAACCGACCATGGGATGGAGTCATGCCTAATCCCGAAGACTGGATCAATATCTTATACGCCACTATTATATGAATATTTACACTTACCTTTCATGCTTACCCACCTACCAGAAAGAACAACTTCTATGTACAGCCCTAGCAACCAACATGTCACGTCCCCATCCCTCAGACTGGCGAAGAGGACGCGACGAAACACCAATACAACCGGGAAAACAACCCCATGAACATAAGCAGGATAAATGCTGATATTAAATTTCTTAAACATACACAGCAGGATGCATGATTCATCATACCAAGATGCATAATTTCCCAATCATTCAGCGGAAGCAAACATATTCATAAACCAACATTCAACATGTTCATCATAATTCATTAAACATCAATATAATTTGCAAAGAAGAAACAATCAGTAGCACTTATCTTTCGATGGAGAATTCACCCGCAACCAGCTACGTCGCTGCAACGTTCCACCCAACCATAGGCCAGCGTGCTCATCAATCTCTCAGCAACACTGCCACCCCCGAGCTGGGCATGATTCCTCCAGGATAAGGGTCAACTGGAGGCTTACACATAGCCAAGGGGACACCAAACAGCCAAACCAACACCGCTGGGTTTATTAGGCCATCAACAGATCGGCCAAGCCAGCACAGTCTGAAGACCAA
Organism: Pseudotsuga menziesii; assembly: GCA_001517045.1. Lineage (NCBI taxonomy): Eukaryota > Viridiplantae > Streptophyta > Pinopsida > Pinales > Pinaceae > Pseudotsuga > Pseudotsuga menziesii. Next base: position 113,267 of record LPNX010990129.1, on the reverse strand, counting down.
CCACTGCATACCAGTAGCAAAACAACCCTTCACAGCCCTGTGAAGAAGCAAAGACGACCAGGAATAATCCCAACAAAAGGTGAGCACCGCTCAAGCCCACAAGGCAACACGGAGTTGTTCTTGGCCCTATCGTGGCCAAAACAACTCAGCAACAACACCCAAACCAGGGTGTGTCAGCAACCACAAACATACAGTGGATGATAGCAGCAATCCACAATCCCAAACAGGGAAATTCAGCCAACAACACATACCATTTCCCAAATGAAACGGCTGGGCAACGTCACACAGTCCACAAACAGCAGGGAAACTCAACCAACGGACATGGTAGTCAACAACCATCCAACATCCAAAAGCCCACAACACACTGCTCCTTAATGCAGTCATAGAAGGAGATGGCACAAACTAATAGCGGCTCACTACAGATGCACAGTGGCCCCAAAACGTAATTGGACACCACAGCCAACAAAGTGTGGGGAAGACAGCAGCCCCAAAACATAATCAGTGAGCCCAAAACACAGGAAAAACATACCCGGTTTCCATTCTGTGGGAAAACGTAAATGACCACCGATACACAGCTCCTCTCCTGGCTGTGTGAGAAGGCAAGGCCGTGAGAGAACAACTCGCTGGTCTCTGCGTGAGGAGGAAAGAATAGAACCGACCTCTGCGTGAGGAAGAACAGACCAGACATGAGGGCAACCGACCATGGGGAGAATGAAGACCAGCGTGAGAGAAACGAAGGTTCTCCACTGGGCATGCGTACCATCCAAAATGACAGTAGCCTGCAAAACCGGTGGCTTCCCATGCCCACGTTTCCTCATGCAATAACTGCCCCCAACTAACAAAATCAAGACATTGAAGAGGTTAGATGAGACAAGGAAGATGACAAATGCACAAGGTGGAAACACATGGGTTTTTCCCCCATAACCAAGGTTTGACATCCCCCACCCCTTATCCTTCGGAACCATACCCTTTTTCATTTAACGTCACACTGCCGTAGCTGGTTGTGGTTTTAGTTTTAATTGATGTGCGTATTTACATGATGTCGAATTATAATGTGCCAAATGGCACGATAAACCAGCGGCAACTATCCCCATTGCTGAAATGCACACACAACCAAATCGATGGTGGGGCTTTTGCCTTGAGCTCCTCACCACGATTAATTACATTATATACATCATGCAAACAGGGTCAAAACCAGGGACATTACATTCCCCTCCCCCTTGGAATAACACCGTCCTCGGTGTTCCATTACATATATACAATACATATACAATTGCACATCAAAATTTTAAAACTTTGCAGATCTGTCCCACGTTCAATCATTTACTTTGAACGTTCAAGACCAAGCCCCTCAGCTTCCATGGACTTCTCCTGCTGGTTCTCAGCTTCCAGCTCATCCCGAAGTCTAGGAACTTCGCGGCTATAGCCTTCATCATGTTCCCTCATTGGGCAGTCCCGGCGTAAACGATGTCCTCCGCAGTCCCAACATTTCACTGGCTGCTTCATCATTACCTGCTCAATTTCATTTGAGTCTTCATGCCTGGACCGTTTCTTATCGAGTCGCTTGGACAATTGTCCCATTGCTGATCCACCTTCCTTTCCTTTGCCGATTGCTCCCAGAAGGATTTTCACCTCCCTTTGCAAACCAATAGAGTCTTGCAAAATCTGGTGGTTCATTTCACTCTGCCTTCTCTGTATCTTGAGCATCTCCCCAAGGTTCTCTTGGGTCTTGGCAATCATTTGAAGGAGACTTCCAGCTAAGTCCAACAACTTTTGATCTGCTGCCATATTCAATGTGCACCACCTGGTTTCACTTTTCTCACCTGTGAAATGCACCATTGAAATTCTATCAGACCAAGCATAATATGGACATTAAAATCAGTTAGTTAATTACCCAATTGGCATGTCAGTCCAAGTTCCATTAAGGAAACTTTCATATTTTTCATGCCTTCCCAACAGGCACATGAGCTCATTCATGTCCATTCCTGGGTAGGGAATTAACTAATCCATCATTCACAATTTTACTTAAGCAAATACACACATTTCATTCTCAATCATACATGCATTCAACAATCCTTTGTTTTCACAATGCATACACATACATACATATATATAATCAAAAGGCAAGAGAGAGCAGTAAGAGTTTTTCCCCTCTTTGTTTTGTTCCATCCTGGAACCCACATCACCGCAATGGATTTTCATGCTCTCAGCCTCTTTCACTTCACCGTGAATGCTGGACCAATCTCTCTTGGTCACGACACTTAGTGTCTTTGGTCTATTCCAGACCTCTAAACCATGGAGTCTCTCCATATGGTTTGTCTTGGCTGCTAGGACTCCCCTATCTTACTAGCACCTTCATCATTGCCACTCGTTCCAAGCTTTCCAGGACAGTCACATGTCCACATGCACCCCTAGGATGCTCTCATGGTCCTCGCTCCTAGCGATACCTATATCCAAACATTTAATAAATTCACATCAGTTTTATCTCTAGAACAAGAGCTTAAAACATCATAACCAAATCATATACACATGTATATTCATAAGCAAAATAATCCAATACTTATCTGTATTGTGCCTTTCCTCGTTCATCCACAGGATCCTGCTTCGCGTTGCAAGCCTTGGGATCGCCTATGGACTTGGATGTTAGGTCAGTGCGTCGCCTGTTTCACAACATCAATTAATTAATGTCCAGCCAGTACATAACCATGTCAACTGGGCTTGGAACTTTATCCTGACCATTTCCAGGTCTAGGATCTACTAAGGATCCTTAGGCATATCACAGCCCATCATACACTTATGTCAAAAATGACACATACACTTATACCAACCATTCACTTATATCAACGCACACTTATATCAACAATAACCCTTACTCTACAATCCCTCACAACACCCATTTACCATTTACCTGTCCACACAAGCAACACAAGCAATGCAAGCAAACTCATCAGCGTTATTGCTCAAAAATGGTAATCACATTTCTCATCATTCGATCATAATGGATACTAAATCAAAACATGTTCTGCATATCGAATTTAATAATTAAACATGCACATTCATAGCAAGGGTTACAGAACACTTATCCATTTGCCGTCGAAGTATGCCTTTATATCTGTTAGGCACCGTCAAGGAGTTGGGAAAGGATGAATGCTAAGCTGGTGAGCTCGCTGCAGAGCTAGGAACACCTACACCAGAACTAGCCTGACTTCTAAGACACCCACACACACCCAACACAAGGAATCAGTCCTTTCTCTGCTACTCAGTCCCTCAGGCCCTGCATTCCCTTCCAGTGCTATCCCGGGGTTGTGGAGAAGAAAGTCAGCCCTCTAGCTCTGTCTGTGTGGTTTCCAATCACTAGGTTATTAAACAACCCAAGCCCTCATCCCTGCTTCCTTTTTACATGTCTTACCGACATAATCTATACCATCTCACTCATGTTATTACCAAACATGCAGTGCAGATGAGACATTTCAAAATGTCTAATGGCGTTTGACCTGAAACCCATTTCCAAGGGAAACCTTCCCCTGAAGTTTGGCTCTTGCAGGTCATCACATATGATCTGCCTGCAGTGTGTACCCCTGACACATTCATCAAATAGCCAAACAGTCTATCATTACCTGATACTACAATCCAAATTGATCGTTCCATAACCAAGCAATGACAATATAAATCAAATTCAATTCTATCTACTATAGAAATTGACTTGTTCAATTGTGGGTTTCTTGTAAGTAGCACTACTATGCCCATTACAATTTTATGCTTACTATCATAACATGAATACCCACTTACCATGCGTCCCTCCTGACACAATCTTACACAAGCCAGCAGTGATTAGTAGTCGTTAGCAATTCCTTTAAATTCTAAATTCACAATTCAAATTTAACAACCCATTATGCATGCCAACTACTTTCACAACCATGAGACTTCTTCTCATAAATGGTAGATCCTGGCATTGGTCAGGGTCTTACCTCTCACTGCCATGCTTGAATAATCTACCTGAAACATAAGCTTCAACATCCAAACACAAGCTTATGCAAGCCAGTAGTGACTAGTAGCTGTCAGCAATTTCTTAAATTTTGAAATTCACAATTCAAATTTAACAAGCTCTTTCACATGGTAGATTTTGGCATTGGTCAGGATCTTACCTCTCACTGCCATGCTCGAATAATCTACCTGAAACATAAGCTTCAATCAACCAAACACTTGGTAAGTCTGGATGCATATAACCTTTTCATTGCTACAACCGTCACTGAAGTATTTTCAGAATTTATAAAATTCAAATACTTCCAGCTGTTAGTCACATCAATATTATCGAAGCTCATTTACTTCCTGCAATCATTATCATACTAACATTGCAAGGTATAGTCATATCATGTATGCAATTAAATGAAAGTTTAGATACCCTTACTTCACAAGCGTATCATTCATACTACCTTGCTCTTCAATATAGCGTTTCTGGTAGCCAATTGATCATGACTATCCTGCATTCATAACAGCCTTCGAAACAGTTCCAGAATTATCATTAATTCATCATTTCAACTGTTAGTTATTCACAAGATCACATGCATTCATCTCAATGCATTGAAACATACCATGGGCTAACCATGACTAATTCATATAGGATGCATTATTATAATCAATATCATCAACATATATAGGCATGAAACCTTTCTATATTCAAATTTCCACATGGTAGGAGGTCTCTTACCTTTACCATTCCATGGAATCTGTCATAAGCAACTCTTACCTGCATGGGTCGTACTTACACCCTTGGCATGACCAATTTGGTTGGTCCTTTGTAGGAGATTGCAGAACTTGCTCACCAACTTTTGTTATGGCCCTGTTGCCTTATCCCTTTCTCCAGAGGGTTGCTGGACACACTCTGTCAGCATCAACAACATATTCATCCAGGTCCATGTCATCGTTGGTTTTGCCACTAATGCCAACATCAAAGCAATGATTATCATTAGTGGTTCATTATAAATATATAATTTCCAATATTCTTACCAATCATGCAATATCCTATGCATGCAATACATATCCTCATGCATTTCAAGCATAAACTTAGGAAATGTGGTTATAATTAGCAAAATAGGGCCTAATGAAAACTTCCCTTTCAAATCCCTCATCTTCATGGAATTCCTTTTTCACACAGCAGCTGGTTGACTTCATAGTCCTTGCTTCCCTTGGGCATGCATTGTCCAGATTTTTCCATTTGATAACAGCGGCCATAACTAGCACTTTGTTGCTTCATGCTCAGATTCTGGTCACTTATCCTTGTTCCCCACTGGATAAGCTTTCCAACACCTATCCACATGCTTCATTCCGACCTCGGATGTGAAAGCTACACCACTTCTAAGAATGAGGGCCTTCACCCAATATCAGGCAAAACACACAATTGTATTTTTGGTCCAGAATGTTAACTTCAGTCACCAGAATGACCATCTCAGGGGACGACGGGGGTCAAGGGGGCTTGTCCCCTTGTGGCTTCGCCACTACAGGGCGGGTCGAGGGCAGCGACCTCGTTTTTGTTATTGTTGTTGTTGTAATTCATTGGTTTTCATGCAATCTGGCGCATAAGATCGTTGCCACTTTCTCATTTTTCAGCCCTGAAATTCACTGAAAAACCACTGAAAAATTCCCCTGAAAAACAGTTGAATTTTCCTTTGTTAAATCGGGCCTTATTCCAATTCTTCATCCGCAGAATCGGCTCGCAGACCACTAATCCTTCCGCAACGACGGCTCACGGAGTGCTTTCTCCTTCCGATCGGTGGCTTTCGGAAGGCTTTCTACATCGGAAGCCGAATGACTTTGACTTCCGCAACGGCAGAACATGAAACGATTTTTCCTCCGATCAGTAAGCTGACTTTTTGCCTTAGAAAAATTTTCAACTTTCTTTCTTTATGTCGGAGGCCTTTCCCGTCGGCCGGGAAGTTGTTTCTCCATCCGCAACGGCGGATGCCAAACCTTTTCTCCATCCGCAACGACGACACGCGGAACCTTATCTTCTTCCGACGGCAGTCTTGCTTCGTCGGACGACTTACCGCTTTTCTCTTCCGCAATGGCGGACACTTAGGCAATTTTTGCGGCTTTCTCAAAACTGTTCCGGCGTCGGCTGTCTTTATCATCATAAGCTTTAGAGATTTTCACTTCCGCAGAATCGACGACTGAATCCCTTCCGTAGCCGCAACGGCGGCGCACAAACCACTTTCTCTTTCGATTGGTGGCCGTTTACTTAGCAAAATTTTTCAACTTGCGGCGTCGGCAGTTCTTCCACATCGGAATCCAAATGGCTTTGGCTTCTGCAACGGTGGCTCGCCAAAGGCAAACTTCTTCCGATCAGCCACGGACACTTCGAAAATTTCAGTGATTTTTCTTCTGCACTACTGGCAATCGGATGACTTTTTCGTCGGGTGTTGAATCGTTTCTCCATCCGCAACAGCGGATGTCAATCCACTAACTCTTCTACTACGTCGGAAGTCAACTTCACCCACTCTTCCGCAATGGTGGAAGTCTTTCCCCGTCGGAAGACTTGGCGGTTTGGTCTTCCGCAACGGCGGAAGCACAATCACTTTATCGTCCGACTGTCTAACACTTAGACCAAAATTTTCAAAAATTCCCTTCGTCGGCAATCGGATCCATTGTTGCATCGGCGGTTTGGTCCCTTCGTCAGCCGCAACGGTGGATGGGAAACCGCTAAACCTTTCGCCACATCGAAAGTCGGAACCACTAAACCCTCCGATGACTCGACTGTCAACACTTAAGAAAATTTGAAATTTTTACAGTCTTCCACTGCTTTCTGCTGGGTAGAAGAAATGTTGCTTCTGTCACTGCATCTTCTTGGCCCATAGAGGCCCACTGTTGCAACCTTGGGCTCTGATACCATTCTGTCACATCCCCATCCCTCAGACCAACGAAGAGGACATGACGAAACACCAATACAACCGGGCAAACAACCCCATGAACATAAGCAGGATAAATGCTGATATTAAATTTCTTAAACATACACAGCAGGATGCATGATTCATCATACCAAGATGCATAATTTCCCAATCATTCAGCGGAAGCAAACATATTCATAAACCAGCATTCAGCATGTTCATCATAATTCATTAAACATCAATATAATTTGCAGAGAAGAAACAATCAGTAGCACTTATCTTTTGATGGAGAATTCACCCGCAACCAGCTACGTCACTGCAAACGTTCCACCCAACCATAGGCCAACGTGCTCATCAATCTCTCAGCAACATTGCCACCCCCGAGCTGGGCATGATTCCTCCAGGATAAGGGTCAACTGCAGGCTTACACATAGCCAAGGGGACACCAAACAGCCAAACCAACACTGCTGGGTTTATCAGGCCATCAACAGATCGGCCAAGCCAGCACAGTCCGAAGACCAACCACTGCATACCAGTAGCAAAACAACCCTTCACAGCCATGTGAAGAAGCAAAGACGACCATGAATAATCCCAACAAAAGGTGAGCATCGCTCAAGCCCACAAGGCAACACGGAGTTGTTCTTGGCCCTATCATGGCCAAAACAACTCAGCAACAACACCCAAACCAGGGTGTGTCAGCAGCCACAAACATATAGTGGATGATAGCAGCAATCCACAATCCCAAATAGGGAAATTCAGCCAACAGCACATACCATTTCCCAAATGAAACGGTTGGGCAACGTCACACGGTCCACAAACAGCAGGGAAACTCAACCAATGGACATGGCAGTCAACAACCATCCAACATCCAAAATCCCACAACACACTGCTCCTTAATGCAGTCGCAGAAGGAGATGGCACAGACTAACAACGGCTCACTACGGATGCACAGTGGCCCCAAAACGTAATTGGACACCATAGCCAACAAAGCGTGGGGAAGACAGTAGCCCCAAAACATAATCAGTGAGCCCAAAACACAGGAAAAACATACCCGATTTCCACTCAGTGGGAAAACGTAAATGACCACCGATACACAGCTCCTCTCCTGGCTGCGTGAGAAGGCAAGGTCGCGAGAGAACAACTCGCTGGTCTCTGCGTGAGGAGGAAAGAACAGAACCGACCTCTGTGTGAGGAAGAACAGACCAGACGTGAGGGCAACCGACCATGGGGAGAATGAAGACCGGCATGAGAGAAACAAAGGTTCTCCACTGGGCATGCATACCATCCAAACTGACAGCAGCCTGCAAAACCGACGCCTTCCCATGCCCACATTTCCTCATGCAATAACTGCCCCCAACTAACAAAATCAAGACATTGAAGAGGTTAGATGAGACAAGGAAGATGACAAACACACAAGGTGGAAACACATGGGTTTTTCCCCCATAACCAAGGTTTGACATCCCCCACCCCTTATCCTTCGGAACCATTCCCTTTTTCATTTAACGTTGCACTGTCGTAGCTGGTTGTGGTTTTAGTTTTAATTGATGTGCGTATTTACATGATGCCGAATTATAATGTGCCAAATGGCACGATAAACCAGCGACAACTATCCCCATTGCCGAAACGCACACACAACCAAATCGATGGTGGGGCTTTTGCCTTGAGCTCCTCACCACGATTAATTACATTATATACATCATGCAAACAGGGTCAAAACCGAGGACATTACACAACATGCTTACAAGGAACTGAAAAGAGAATGCTATCAGCAGACCAATATGTCGGATCGGATTGGATGGGATGGATTTACTTTGTGAATTTGCGTTATTACATATATAATATGAGATAGATCCTTTTAGCTTTCTTTTACACGACTTACCATATGACCCAACCAAGCAAGGAAGGAGAAAGACAATTAAGTGCCTTCATTCACAAACTTAGACTTCAGGACATTGAGTACTTGTTTGCTGCCCAACCTATTCCTTTTATAATGATGCCAACTAGGAATACGAAAGACAATAGTAAGAAGCTTTAAGATACGACCTCTTTTAAAATGAAACTACCCCCTTACATTTTTCTTTACCTTGCATGAACCAACTGACCTAGGATAATAAATTTTGAAATAAATCTTCAAACAAGAACTTACACTTAGTTCAATTGGCATCGAAGACTCTTAGTTGCTTGCCTTACTTGGATACCCCGATTATTTAGAACATTGCCGGTGGGATCGGGATGGAGAGAGATGGCTGGATTATGGGTGGGGTTAGTTGAGTAGCCTAGTGTAACACCTCAGTTTTGACCCCGTTACATTAGATGTATATGATGTATATGTTGTAAATAATCATGGTGCGGAGCTAAAGGCCAAGGCCCCACCATCGATTGGTTATGCTATGTTTCAGATTTAAATTGTCACCAATGGTATATCGGGGCATGCGGCATACATATTGAGTTTTGTCATCATGTAATTATGCATCTTTAATTAAATAACCCAACCAACTATGTTCGCTGCAACTAAATTGAGAAGGGGCATGATTTTCACAAGGATAAGGGTGGGGGAATGTCAAACCTTGAGCCATGAGAGAAAATCCATGTGTCACCACCCTGTTTTGATTTTTCCATCTTTCCTTGTTTTACCCAACCACCACCATTAAAAAAACTGCTGCTGTTAGTTGGGGAAGTTATGGCTGGGAGTGGAGTGTGGCAGGACTATCAGTCCTTGCCCACACACACACTCCACTAGAGGATTGAACCTCATGATGGGCAGAGGAATGACTATGCCTCTCATTCCACACACTCCACGATGCCATTCTTGCCCTTGGCTGTTGATTCTCATGGAGGAGCGGGAGTCTTGCTCATTCTCACGCATAGAATTTTCCTGGTTTTACTCACGCGGTTTTCCTTTATGGATTTTGCGAATGGTGTGGGTGTATACTTTCCTCACAGGTTGATTGTGGGTTTACTGTGGTCTCCCTTACATTGTGTTGTGTTGGGGTCTCCTTTACGTTTTGGGGACGGTGGTCTGTTCATTTTCGCACACAGGCATCTATTCTATTTGATTTCACGCAGCCAAGAGGGGAGCCGCTTATCGGTTGTCATTCACGTTCTCCCACATAGTGGAATCTGGTGTGTTTCCCTCTGTATTTTGGGGTCTGGTGCAATTTTCTCTCACGTACAGGTTGGGAGACTGCATTTTCTTCCCCAGTGTGGTTTGTGTAAGTTTTCTCGGTGACTTCATTGTCCAGGACGGACTGTTGTTTTCCCCATGTTGTGAGTTGCGTTTACTGATACGTTTTGGGGACTGTAGTAATTCGATTGGGAGTCATTTTGGCCACGATAGGGCCAAGAATGACTCAGGAATTGTTTTCCCTGTTTAAGCTGTAACAACTAATTGATTGCATGCATGCAATGGTTGGTCTTTGGACTGTGTTGGGAGTAGGGATGGGGGCTTGGGTTGCTTGATAAACCTGGTGTGTTTGGAAACCACATAGATAGAGCTAGAGGGCTGGATTTCTTCTCCACAACCCCTGAATAGCACTGGAAGGGAAGGCAGGGCTTGAGGGACTGTGTAGCAGTGAAGGGATTGATTCGTTGTGTTGGGTGTGTGTGGGTGTCTTAGGAGTTAGGCTAGTTCTGGTGTAGGTGTTCCTAGCTCTGTAATGGGCTCATCAGCTTAGCATTTGGCCTTTCCCAGCTCCTTGATGGCCTAATAAACCTGACCATGTTGGCTTGGCTGTCTTGTTGATGGCCTGATATACCCAACTGTGTTGGCTTGGCTGTGTTTTGGTATCCTTGGCTATGTGTAAGCCTGCTTGTTCCTTAATCATGCCATGCTTGGGGGTGGCAACATTGTTGAGAGATTAAGGAGCACGCTGGCCTATGGTTGGGTGGAACGTTGCAGCGACGTAGTTGGTTGCAGAACGAGTTCTTATAAGATAAGTAACCTTGTCTATTTTACTTCTACAATCCTATTTACTATTAATGATTATGATGAACATGTTGAATGAACGCTTGTATGAATGTATGTTGCTTCCGCTGTGTATGGTAAATAATTGCATCTGTGTATGTTCTACTTCAACGCATTCTGTTTCAGCATATTCATGAATTCACATGTTCATGGGGCTGGTAGCCTAGATGGTTAACATCATGGTAGCGTCCTCTTCGCCAGTCGGAGGGTCGGGGGCGTTACACCCAGGAAAGACTTCTTTTAGATTCTCCTGCAGGGAAGAGATGGATTAGATTTGTCTTGAGAAGAGAGGCTGGCTTTCCCTTTAGCTTAGATCGTTTAACAATGCAATGCCGGATCACTTGAGATTATGGGCGGCCATCAAAAAGCTACTCGGGATGGATGGGAACAGACTTCAGACTAGATAATAGGGATCTCAAAACCAAGACCAAAGTTGGAAGCTGGGACATGTGCTATTAACACTTGCTTTACCAACTATTTCTTTACTTGCTAGATATACACCTGGAGCCTTAGACCTGGAAATAACGTAGTTAGTTAGTCACGGGAATGCTATAGAACTTACCTTAGAAGCACCGGATTATATTAGATTAGATGTGGGATGGGATGGACGGACAACGATAGGCTTCATACCTGGGATATGTTGTGCCTAGACAACCTGGATATGCTTATCAGACTTTACTTTAGCTTTCTTTGGAGGTGCAACTTTATGGCATGACACCACCTTCTTGGGACTTTATTCCTAAATTCTAGGACGATTGATGAAGTAACTACCCTTCAGCCAAGAATAATAACACCCATAGAAATAGCCATCCAGGTACATTGGACATGCTATTACTACCTTGGTATTTACTCGCACAAACTGGCACCAACTTGTAGAGGACATCTCTATAGCCCTAGAATTGGAATCACATAGTTTTTTTAGGAAGGAGGATCTCGAAAACCTTTTCTTATAAGCCTCGGTTTATGAGTTGATGGGAGGAATAACATGAAAATGCAATCAATAATTAACTTGCCTATAGATAATGGCTAGTTCCAGACCATGGTGGAACATGGGTGCCTTTGAACCACAACAATCACGGGGTTGCAATAATAGCGTCTGATATGCTTTTCCAAATTAACCCTGGACGGACCAACTTCAGGGCATTACATGTCTGGGTTTCTTACTGGATGAGGCACGTTAGAAAAGGGGGATCTTTGTATAAAGGCATAGGTAACTTAGACATCCACCGAGTTCCCTAATGATCAAACTTAGTTTTGACTCTATTGAATATGACTCGAAACATGCCAACGATGCGTTTGACAACTCTACAATCACATCTCAGACGCTTTTACTATTTCCACTATGAATCCAATTGACGATAGTCTCAATTGCTGCTTTATCAGACCAGGCAGGGGCGGATGGAACGATCAGGAATTTTAAAGACGTGCTCTCAGTAAGTCACTTGCCTTAAGACAATTATGCAAAATATACTCAGTGGGGATTTTCGACCCATGGAAATGACGGGTTTAATATAGAGAGAATCCCATCTCAGAGCGCTTTTTTGGATCCACTCTATCCACCCTATTCACCACCCCATCTGCTTTACTTTCATGACTTACCTTGATACCGTCACCCTGGCACGATGTGAGGATGATGGATGGAAGAATAATCTGAAAGGCTTTCAGTCATTGGCTTGCCTAATGAAATATTACATTTACCAACCTAGTGGAGGATTCAACAACCCATTGACACGACAAACTTTATATAGATAAAATCGCATCTGAGAAAATTTTCAAAGTTACAACCTTTTACTTTAAATGCTCTCAATCATCAATTTCACCTAATAAAACCAAAAATTATTAAACGCGGGGCGGATTGCCTTAAATAACTAACCAACACAGGTCTTATATATAATCGTATCTCAGAAGCTCTTTTGCATCTAACGGAACCAACCCACGCCTAAACAACCTAGTGCCAAATATGGAGTGCTACCCAACAAATTACTTTATCTTTACTTGCACGAAGCAGACCTGGGAGCCAAAGACCTGGTGGGATCAGTAGGTCAGCCATGGAGGAAGAGCCTTAGAATCCTAGGTGGGTGGGATGTATTGTTGAATCAGAATTTGAAATGAACATGGATGGGAAGAGGAATTGCGGAATTAGACCTTACCTTGGAACAACCAGACACCCGCCAGACAGAAGAAGACAATGCCCTAGCTACTTCAGGTCAAGCTTGAGAAGGAACTGCCTAAAACCTTTACTTCTATACCCCAGACATCTGTCGGATAGAATTTCTCTTACAATCCTAGCTACCAACATGCTTACAAGGGAAGAACGCTAGAACACCTGTATGTCGGATCGGATCGGATGGAGGGGGATGGATTATGGGAATTTTAATTGGATTTGGGATGAGTTTATGATACCGTTTAAGCCCTCGGTTTATGGGGTGAAGATATGGATGGAATGATGGGAAATTGCCTTAAATGCTCTAAGTAAGCCACTTACCTAAGGGGAAATGCATGAAATATACCGCGGTTGAACACTGTGTCCTTCGACCCATGGAAACCACCCGGTTTAGAGACAATAGTTATGCTGACCAAGTTGAAAAGGTAAAAATGCCCTAATGAAAAGTGGTGGTGCAGACTTAGAGTCTTCCCAAGTGCCCTTGAATAGTCGGATCATGGATGAGGATCTCAGTCCCAATCGACACGGACCACGGTGGGCCACTAGGTTGCCTAGTACCAAGTTTAAGTAGGTGAGTCAGGATTGTGACTCATGATTCGATGTTCACTTTCAAAGCATTTAATGGCATTAGCATGCATTACTGATTCACCAACTTCATTAAATCTTGGTAAGAGATGATGCCACCTACCAAATAGATTTTCCATCTGTCATCTTATTGTTCAATGAGTCACCTGATCTCACAACTTACAAGTCACTTGAGTATTTGAGTATATGATGTGAAATGAAATACTCATATGAGTCATATCTATGGATGGTGAAATGATTTGATAACCCTCCACTGTCAAGGCTCCATAAGGAAAAACTAATGGTGTTGTTTTTTGGGTTACAACTTACAAGTTGCAATTTACAATGCATTGAGCAATATTTGCTAGATTTGAACCTAACCTGGTCCAATGGGTATGTAAGTTTCTAGACCAGGTTTCACCCAGTGCTAGACATTTCTGTTATGACCACCACAAGACTGGGATGAAGGATCTTTGGTAGCAGGCTAGCAGCATGTCGCCCTTTGTTTATGCTCATGAATCATATCCTATACTAGTTAGCCCAGGATTCTAGGATTTATTCCAATTTCCATTCATTTACTGGGGTCAAAATCATTTGAATCAACACTCCTAGTCTCCCACGGTCCACCTAGGCCGCTTAGCCTAACTGTCTCATCGGAGAAAGGGGGTTAGGAAGTAGAGACAAAGGCAACTGGAATGGAGGGCCAGCTATAGAGAATGGTCGTACAATATGCATATAGTCATCTCTAAAAGAAATGAAAGAAGTTGTCATATACCTAACTGAATATTATCATTACTTAATTTGTCGAGATGCTTACATGTTAACTCTTGCGCTCGAGCTGTTTATGAGGGTTTCCTATGTCTACAATGGCTACAATTTAGAGAGGCTCGTTCCCATCATTATAGCACCAATGGGTTTCCCCTGCAAATATCTCTATTACGTCTCCCCTCCTCACTCACCTCACCTTTTGATTTAAGTCCTCTTCCTCTTCTTCTTCTTCCTCCCGTGGGCTCTCTGATCTACGCCCTGAGTGCCTTCATAATGAAGAATGATCTCTAAAAGTCTCTGGAAACCTTGGGAAAACAATACCTAGTTTTCCCTCACTTGCACAGATATATCTATGTTATGTAGAAGCAATTATAAAATGATTTTTTTTGTAATAATGTGAAATACACAAACATGCATTCGCCTACCTCGGCCAAGGTAAACCAACTCAGGAGCGTCAGGATATTGTGGAATTGAGATGGCATGCTTCCAATCGTCTTTCTGTAGAAGGAAACGGTTGCACACTCTAATTCCTCGTTGTCTTCTGCGATGGGAAACTCGAAGGTTCCACCTTTTTCACAGGTAGGAGCAAGAGAAGCAAAGGTAGAACGTTGGGTAGGCTGGATTGAGCTTCCCCAAACTTAAAGGGATTGATGAAGTCTGTGAAAAAAAACATTATTTTTGGTTTACGAGTATAGGACAGTCGGAGGTCGGGACTCAGACTCTCAACTCTCCAATTCTATGCTTCATTGTCTCCCTAATTTCTATTTCCTCCAGAAGACTATGCAGAGCTAAGCTGTCGACTTGGTTGTCGTGAATTTACAGGTATGTATAGCATTTTACACTTGTATAACATTTTATATGTGGATAAAAGTTAAATGTGTTTCTTGTTGGAGTTCCTTCTTGTTCTATAAATATAAGGGTTTAAAATTTCTCCATCCAAAATGTTGTTTGAAATTTGTAATGTATTATGCGATTGCGTTTCCGCAAGTCTCAAATACTCAATAGATGCAACCTTAAAAAATCCAGTATTTAAATGAAATCAGAACCAAAATAATGTATACTTTTCATAGTCTAGGACCACAACTTCATTTGGGCGGAGGAGCAAGAAGAATGAGCCTTGTATTTGAGTTCCAAATCCGTCAATGTAATTTATCTCTTGTGAATTGTAAACATTAGGTTGAAAGAAAGAACAATATTGAATATAAGTGTTTGAATTGTTCCAATTTTCTTAATGAAATCCAATAGTTGAAAGGATAAACTATTTAACATCCGACACTGTAAATGTTGTAGACTCTGACCCCTTCATTTTCCTGTCAGCTTTCTAATAATGGAAACAAGAAGTACAAATTGTCTACCAATATATCTAAACAAGGGAATCCCTTGACGGACGTTCATGAATGAGGGACTGGGAGCGCAATTATCTAGTGAAGAACATGATTTCAACATCCTCGTTGTCGCAAACCTCGCAAACGTGTGTTTATGGTTTGTCTTCCTTGTTGACTTTGGTAGAAACTAGACACCCAACTTGTAGTGATATTTGTTGGAGAATTTAAAGTTCTTCCTTATAGTGGACTAATAAATACTAACCTTTTCTATAGGGTTGATAAACTCGATATAGATTGGAGGGACTATACATAATCTACCTAAAATTGGGGATTTTGTTTGATCACATCGAATTGGGGTATAAACTCGATATACATTGGAGGGACTATCCATACTCTCCCTAAAATTGGGGATTTTGTTTGATCACATCGAATTGGGGTATAAACTCGATATACATTGGAGGGACTATCCATAATCCACCTAAAATTGGGGCCTTTGTTTGATCACTTTGATTTGAGCATGTGGGGGAGGACATGTTTCAATTCTAAAAATAACTGCTGAATTTAGGGTTAATAAAAAAGTTTCTCTGTGAAAGCATTAGGTATTACATTTTGGGGTTTTTCTTTTAGGTAGGCCCAATCACACTTGACCAATAGAGCCACCATCAAGCTGAATCAATCCTCCATTCAAAGGTCCTTCCAAATTCCAATGCCTTATTTTATCAACGACCTAACAACTGAGTATTTCATCGACCCGACAGAATTGTCCCTTATCTAAGTTCAATAAACTATATGCTCCAGGGACCGGGAGAGTACATGGTTTACCTCACTAATTCCATATAAATGTTGAATCACTCGAGATTTCTTTTTATTGTCATTTTTTTCTATACATTATTTTTAATAAATAATAAAATTTTGTTGTACAATTACAGTTTCAAATAAAAAAATTGATTTATTTTTACTTATCAACATTGAAGAGTTCAATTTCTCACAACCCTTCAAACCCTTCAAACCCTTCAAAGTGAAATGGAACCTATCCTTCAAATTTAAGTATTTATTCAATTCACTATTTTTCCAAAATAACAACTTATATGGGTGAGCACCTGTCTTTCAATGACGTCCACTTAATTATTTATTATTTTTACTTGTTTTTGTCCGATCCGTTGAAAGTTGGACATCAATTATTATTTTTTCTTGTTTTTGTCCGATCCGTTGTTACAACTTACAGCTTGCAGTTTCAGTGAAGAGATGGGTTGTCACTCGATTGATGGTGGGCCCCTACTCCACGAGAAAACGCGTGAAACTGAAAGTATTGCAATACATCCATGACGTTTTATATTTTAAAGTATTTTAATGAGAAATGTTGAATTTTTAAAGTGGAGCCATATTGAAAAGTTTTTGGGGTTCTAGCTCCAATGGTTTATTTTCCCTAGCCACTACAAATATAAATGGCGTTCTTTCAATCTATTTTCTTTGGGTTAGAGCTGTACATCCTTTAGTGGTGCAAATTCAACGCATTAACTTTTATTAGGAAGAGCCTATACACATTGAGCTCCTATGGTCAACAGCGAATCTTTACAGCTGGCCTTAGAAATGATGAGTAGTAATAATTCATAATTCATAATTATGTAAAATGGGTTCGCCATTGAGTCCATCTTTTCTTATGTAAAATCAGAATTATGTGGCTTCACCACTGGATACGTGTCAAACATTTGTCCTCTACTAGCAGAATGTGCAATGATTCTACACGCAAAAAGATAGGCTTCACGTGGTTGATTGGTCACCCTGTCTCCTTAAAACGCGTTGAGATTAAGATTAACCTAATGGTTAATGTGAGATTAAGATAACCATTCATAAACTATAGAGAGAGGTGCAGGACATAAATGTGCATGTATTGCTGCATTTCTTTCTTTTCTACCATTTCTCTGCGCTGCTGAAATCCCAACTCTTCTCCTCTTTTGCAAATTGCGTCCATAGCATCGACCAGCAATGGCGGCATCCTCCTCAACCGCTGCTCAATCCTACAGCAATCAGTGGTACCACGTGTTTATAAGCCATTGCGGTGTTGATGTCAAGAAAACCTTCGCCAGATCTCTCTACCTTCGCCTTCTCGATACAGGATTGAAGGCATTTCTGGATCAGGAGGAGTTGCAACGAGGATACGATTTTCCTTCTCAATTAAAACACTTTATTGCAACCACCTCAGTCCATGTGGCGATCTTATCCCCTGGATATGCTAAATCGTACTGGTGCCTGCAGGAGCTCCTAATGATGCTGGAGACAAATGCTCCGATTATCCCAATCTTTTACCGTGTTAAGCCTGCAGAGGTTCGGTGGACGCAGAGAGATGGAAAGTATGCTGAAGCCCTAGAGGAACTAGCAAAGAAGAAAACTCATGAAGGGAAGCTGCGATATGACTCCAACACGACTGAAAATTGGAGAAATGCACTTTCTCAGGTTGCAGACATCAGCGGATTCGAGGCGCCGGAGACGTGCAACGGGTGAGAACTCAGCCTTCCCTCTCCCGATACATGGTACTATATTTTGTTTTGTGTTTGATAAATAGAAATACAGGTACACGTTTGTTTCTCACCACTTCTATTTATTTTCTTCTCAATAACTAGCGAGGAGCTGGAGCTGGAGCTGCAGCTGGAGCTCGTAGATAAGGTGCTTGAACGTGTGTGCGAATTGGTGAAAAGACAAAAACCAAACTTGCCCGTGGCTGACCATCCAACTGGTTTGGATTACAAGCTGAAAGATTTTGAGGATACTGTGCTGTTGCAGCAACAGCAAAGCGGGAAACCTCAGATTTTTGGGATTGTGGGGTTAGGAGGCGTGGGAAAGATAACACTGGCAACAGAATTCTACAATAGGAAGAAATCAGCCTATCTTAGATCATGCCTTTTATATGATGTGAAAGGTAATGCAACCAAAGAGTCTTTAAATTCGCTGCAGACAAAACTTTTGAAGGCTTTGACTCTATTAGATGAGCCAATAGACAGTGTTGATCATGAAGGTAAAGGGATGCTCGCAAAGCCTCTCAAATCTTTAAACGCCTTAAAATTAGATGATGTAGACGATGTCGATCAGGTTACAGCGCTTTTGCAAATTGAACCTCATGAATTATGTTCCGGGAGCTTAATATTGATTACATCCAGAGATAAGCGTGTTCTCATAAGCTCAAAGGTTGAAAAACCATCAATTTATAAGCTAACTAGGCTCAACCCACAATATTCCAAAGAGCTCTTCTGCACCTATGCTTTCAGCCAAACCTATCCGTTCCCAGGATTTGAATGTATTGTAGATAAGTTCTTGGATTCTTGTAATGGATTGCCCTTATTCCTAAAAGTATTAGGGGCAAATCTTTACGGAAGAGAGATATCTGAGTGGGACGACGAATTGGGGAGTCCTCACTCTAAGGTAAAGGATTGCCTTAAAATTAGTTATGACGCCCTCAATACAGAGGAACAACAGATGTTCCTAGACTTTGCATGTTTTTTTACATCACTAAGAAGGGATATGGCGATAAGCATGTGGAACGGATCAGGGTGGAATGGAAGGCGGGGGTTTCAAAATCTACAGGATAAATGTCTTATAGAAGTTGACAGTGAGGATATGATACATATGCATGAGGAACTCAGAGATCTGGGAAAAGATATCGCTGAGAAATCGTCCCCGTTTCGTCTTTGGCGTTGGACAAAGGAAGTCATCGATGATTTGTCACGGCAATCAAAGGTAAGTGTATGCAATAAAAAGTTTGAGACCAATTCTTTAATTAATCATTTTTCTCAATATTACTGAATAAACGTTTGATATCAATTCTTTTAATTAATCATTTTCTTGAAGATCTATAAATAAATGTTTTGTAATATTTCTTTAATTATTCATTTATTCCAATATTATTATTATTAAATGAATGTTTGGGATCAATTGTTTAATTGATTATTTTTACCCAATTGATTATTTTTACCAAGAAAAAGCTAGTGATCGTTTTTCATGAATGCTCAGGTAATAGATGTGAGGGGAATTATGGGTCTTAGTGAATATAATGCTCGCGATATGGAACTCGTATTGCGGGGTATTGGTACTAGATGCTTGCAAATTCTTCATGCTGAAGGTGTTGTAGTGGAACGCATTTTGAGGAGGGTGGAGTTACCAGATATCATATGGTTATCTTGGAATGACTGTCCATTCTCTTCCCTGCCTTCCTGGATTCCAGTGAAAAATCAAAGGTTCCTACGCGTTTCCGGGAGCGAGTTAATCACATTATGGGAAAGCGAAAGCGAATCACAGGTAATTCAAAATTTGCTGTATTATCTTGGTAGGTTTAGTCGATCTTAATATCTTACTACAATGTGTCGTATATAAAAAATTTGTTGTATTATCTTGGGAGGTGTAGTTGATCTTAATATCTTACTACAATGTGACGTATATAAATATCTCTTGTTTCGTTGAACCGCTAACATTTGGTAAGCACCTTTCCAGCTGCCAGCATTATTGCACGAGTTGCTGACAATCGACTGTGTGAAGCTGAAGAGGATAAACGGGTTGGCGCATTGTACAAACCTTCGGGTCCTAAGTGTGTCTGGGTGCTCTGAGCTAGAAGAGTTGCCAAGTATGGAAACTTTGGTTTGTTTGGAGGAGTTGACAGCAGAGAGATGTGTGAAGCTGAAGACGATAGAGGGGTTGGCGCATTGTACAAAGCTTCGGTTGCTGTACATTGATGGGTGCTCTGCGTTAGAAGACCTGTCAAGTATGGAGACATTGGTATCTTTGGACGACTTTCGCTCGCGTGAATGTGTGAAGCTGAAGAGGATACAGGGGTTAGCTAATTGTACAAAGCTTCGGATCCTAATTGTGTCTGGGTGCTCTCAGCTAGAAGAGTTGCCAAGTATGGAAACTTTGGTTTGTTTGGAGGAGTTGACAGGAGAGAGATGTGTGAAGCTGAAGAGGATAGAGGGGTTGGCGCATTGTACAAAGCTTCGGTTGCTGTACATTGATGGATGCTCTGAGTTAGAAGACCTGTCAAGTATGGAGACATTGGTATCTTTGGACGACTTTCGCTCGCGTGAATGTGTGAAGCTGAAGAGGATAGAGGGGTTGGCGCATTGTACAAAGCTTCGGTTGCTGTACATTGATGGATGCTCTGAGTTAGAAGACCTGTCAAGTATGGAGACATTGGTATCTTTGGACGACTTTCGGTCACGTGAATGTGTGAAGCTGAAGAGGATACAGGGGTTAGCTAATTGTACAAAGCTTCGGATCCTAATTGTGTCTGGGTGCTCTGAGCTAGAAGAGTTTCCAAGTATGGAAACTTTGGTTTGTTTGGAGGAGTTGACAGCAGAGAGATGTGTGAAGCTGAAGAGGATAGAGGGGTTGGCGCATTGTACAAAGCTTCGGTTGCTGTACATTGATGGATGCTCTGAGTTAGAAGACCTGTCAAGTATGGAGACATTGGTATCTTTGGACGACTTTCGCTCGCGTGAATGTGTGAAGCTGAAGAGGATAGAGGGGTTGGCGCATTGTACAAAGCTTCGGTTGCTGTACATTGATGGATGCTCTGAGTTAGAAGACCTGTCAAGTATGGAGACATTGGTATCTTTGGACGACTTTCGCTCGCGTGAATGTGTGAAGCTGAAGAGGATACGGGGGTTAGCTAAT
>LPNX010990129.1:3746-79045 GCA_001517045.1 Pseudotsuga menziesii | reverse complement strand
TATCAGCACTCTATAGAACAATATCAGAGGAAAAGAAACGTTATCTTGCTCTTACAAAACACACAATGCAAAATGCCAAGGTTGGTGCTGAAGGGGGCCCTGCCTCAACGCCTTCCAGCTCTAAATCGAAACCGTAAAGGGAACAAACACTGGTTGTATTAATAAAATGGAGTATTACAATCTTCTCTCTCTTTTTCTTCTTCTCAGGATTTATTTATACATGAATAGCTGGACAAGATCCATCCCAAAATGTAGAGATTTGATTAACCACCTAGAAAACGGCCAACACCAAATCTGGCAAAACCATGTCTGTTCCGGAAAGGATTTCTCCACATTCGTTCAGAAATTCTGAAAACTGGCCGCGGTTAGGGGTAAATAGGGCCATTTGTGAAGTGGGTTTCGAACCGTTTTGAACAATTCCCAACCGATTGTTCAGAAATCGAGCCCGAAATCAGGGTCCTGATCAAGGACGGGAATGACATTGCCAGACTGCTTGAAATCCATACACTGCTAAAAATGGAGGGTAACAGCTCCTTAGACACAGAGCATCCCATAAAACAACACCTGAAAAAAATCTGCAGAGGCATCTGGAAGGCGATGAAAGCTCAAGAGACACCCAAAATGTGGATCGAAGCCCCCAAATATGCTGGTGCAGCCATCGTGAATCTATCCTAGAGCGCTGAAAACCCTGCACAAAAGAAATAACAAGCCATCAATTTACCGGATATATAGATGTGGAGATTTAAAAACCAATTTATGCCTAAAACGATATAAAATAACCAAAAAAATATCACTCACCAAGCATTTGCCCACGTGGGCCTCCATAGAAACATAACCATACAAATAAACATTAATAAAACTAATATATCATATGGTTTTATAAGTGTTATGCTAGAAAGCGATGTATTAGACAACTAATAATAGAAGACCAACACACGCCTAGCTAGAGATTCATTGAAATTACACGTTGGTTGTTTAGATATCCTTGACTAATTATAAGCATCTTTTTATTTTAATAAAATAGTGACAAGTGTGGTGTCTCGGAATAGTAATTTATTTTAGTTTTGTATATCTTATTTTAAGAATAGTTTAAAAGTTTTCTTTATTTTAATTTGGTATATGCAATTTTAATAGTTTTATATTTTTAATTGATTATCTAACTTACATAAATTGAAGATGTGAGTAATTTATATAGTTGGTTGTGTTTTCCTCCTAGGTTGAGTAGATGGAGAAATGATTAAGATAAATAACAAAATTTTATAGTCTACATTTTAGTGTCACCAGGTGGTAACAAAATATGTGCTTAAATATTACTAAAACTGAAGTCCAAATTACCCCTATCTACATCTTTTACTCAGCGGGACTTTGCTTTGTTAGGATATATTAATTGACAAGATAGGATATGTTGTTGCAACAGATTATATAAGTAATTGCCACCTTGCAGGCTAGTCGTAAACCTGAACCTAAGTTATGGAGATTGGATTGTTATCATGTATAAACATTTTAATTTCAAATAATATTCAATTGATGGATCTCTGAGGTAAATTGCTTAGTTCATGCCATGCCATTTACTACTAATAGTTGTTAGTGAATTAATTATAATTATGTTGTTATTGGAGTGTAGGAGGATTGTAGAAATGGGTGTGAGTTGAAATTTTGTAGAGGTTTCCCCCTTATATTTAATTTTTGTTTTTTGGGGAGATTTGAATGAGTTATGAAGTGCTAGATTTTAATAATGTGATTGATTATTAATGCTAAATGAAAGTGTTATTCTAGTAAGTTGTTGTCAATATTTCTATTTGTGTTGATAGGTATCATTTTTATTAGGGATTTCATGGACAAATGTCAATAAAACCTAACAAACTCATATAATCAACCTATAACCAATCAATAATTATTAGTTATATAAATCTAAAACATATTTATATTAATCTTGAATATAGTAATATTAAAACCAAGGTAAAAACTTGTGTGTCACAAGATTCAACTTTACCTCTCTCGATATGGTAGTATTTTGTATTTTATATTTGATAAATAGACACAGACGTTTCTTTCTGACTAGTTCTATTTATTATCTTCTCCTTACCTAGCGAGGAGTTGGTGCTCGAGTTGCTTGATAAGGTGGTGGTTGATTATCTTCTCTAAGTGTTGATGGGTGCTGTGAATTAGAACACTCTACACGGCTGCTTTTTGATGCTTTAAGTGCTGATGGGTGCGATGAGTAAGAAGTGGTGGAAGGTGTTGAACATTGTTATTTGGAGATGGCGATGGCGATGGCGATGGAGATGGAGATGGAGATGGAGATAGAGATATTTAATGTTTATGGTTGGAAATGATTAAATATGTTTTTGCCTAGTAAAAAGATGTAGGAAACACCCCTCTTGATATTTTTAAAAAGGATTGAAATAACAAAACTTATTATGAGTAACATTTATATATAATTGAAATTCAATTATCATTTTTCTTAACATTTTTGAAAAAGAAAAACCGAGAGCTTATTATGAGGGATTGAAATAACAAAACTTATTATGAGTAATATCGTATAAAATATTTTATTTATTAATTATAATTTATAAAATATGAAAAAGTAATATTATATATTAAATTTTTTGTTTCAAATTATTTTATTTTTTATTTTTTATGATGATGATGATTATGATAATAATTAATGTCTATTAAAATTGATTTGGTTTATTAAACTTAAAAATAAAAATTAGATTACTATAACATTTTATTTCTATTATCAAAAAACTTGGAAAAAATATTATTTAATTAATATTGTTATGAAATAAAAATAATATATAATCATAAATTTATAATTATTATATTTATAATAGAAATGTATTTTAAAATGAAAATATTTTGTTTTCTTTTTATTACATTTGTTATATCTTTTAATTTATTACATTACACAAATAAATTGATTTTGTTATTGATATTCATTATTAAAAATTAAAAAATATAAAATTTGTAAATAAATTAGTTAAAAATTAGAAAATATTTTAAATTAATATAAAAAAGTTGAGGCTGGAAATTCTTTTATTTAAAAAAAATTAATTATTCACATTTCTTGAAATTCAATTATAATAAATTAAAAATTATTAAAAATTTGTTAGTTTCATTTTAAATTTTTTTTTAATTTAATTATTTTTCAAATTTAAGTAGAAGTAAAAATAATAATAAATTTTATAACATAATTAATATCTAAAAATTTATAAAATTGACATTTAAAAAAATATTTATAATTAATAATAAGAAATAATAAGTATCATGGTAATAAATGAGTGGATTATGTGATTTGACCATACCTTGATTCTTATGTTGAAATAGAAAATGTTGACATATTTTCTGGTGAAATAACCCTCACTACCTTTAGAAACAATTATTACAAAACCTATAAAAAAAATTAAGAAAAATTTTCAATAATATAAAACAAAAAATACTTAAAAAAAATATTTCCTTTTATGTATATATTATGTTATAGAGTAAAAAGGTATGGAGCTTACATTTTATATTTTTGTTATTTTATGAACAAACTAATTATAATTTAGAGCTTGATTTAAAGTGAGATTGCAAAGTATTATAAGTAATTTTGGAAAATTATTATTATTTTTTATTTTATAATCTATAAAATATGTTTCTTGTTTTTAATATAAACGTATTTTTAATATAAAAATAATTTAAAGTTAGCAATATCTATATTAATTAAACAAAAATAGTGTATTAGTTTAGGCTTTCCCCTTAGGAATAATAAAATGTTTAAGGGTCCAAAAAATAATGTTAATCCAAAGATACCACAAGATAAAACAACTATAAATTTTGCATTTAACTATTAACTAAGCATAGAAAAAAGCTAATATTCATCATTGGAAATGGGAATTAAGTGCACTCGCCAGAGGATTGAAGAGGTAAAGTCGGAGTTGAATTGTTCAAGCAACAAATTCCAAACATGTAGTAACTTTGATAATAATGTTGAGTTTTCCTTACATTTTCATCTTATCTTCTTTGAGTTCATCTATCTCTAGAAGAATTTCATTCCTTTCTTCCTGCATATCAACAAGTACCTTACCTAACAAGGACTTGAATTTCCAATAGAGAGCTAAGCCTTGTAGTATTTCATCTCTTTGATACGGGTGTATCATATCCTAAACCCAAGCACTCATTTATGCCTAGGCCTTGATAAACTCTTGCTCATTTTTTACCCATGCCTCTTCCTTGGAAATTGTCCTGAATTGGAACCATAATTTTGTTGATGTAGATGGCCGTATACAAGTCTTTGATTCATGTGATCACCTAATTAACCATTTTCCTTCATCCTTGAATTGGCTTGACACAAGCATCACCACTTGGAGGGGCATGACCACCACCATGCCCCATCCTTTATCGCCCCATTTGCGGTATTTCTAGTATAAAAGATCAACTAAATCATTTTCTAGGGTTTTGTATGTTACGGAGAGAAACTTCCTATGGCTTGGGGTGTACCACAACAGATAGAGAAACCACAGAAATCAATCCCTTCCCAATATGCAAGAGAAACCAAACATCTAACACTAAATGATCTTGAATCATACCTTATTCTGGATGGTTGAAGTAGATCCCCGTTGAGCTTTTTCCAATCCCGCTTGTGTTAGAAATTTGCTCTCAACAACAGTAAACAAGACAAGCATGCTATATAATATGGTGTTACATCTACTCTAGCATATATAATCAACAATGTATAAGCAATTAAACTGGAATCCATGGATTCAATATTCATTTAAATTCACATCATTGGATAGGAAAATATATTTCTATTAATCAAATCAGAGATTACACAAGTGACAACCTCTGTCGGTACGTCTGCGAACCGGAGAAACTGAGTCCTCCACCTGGGCCTCCACCACCTCAATCCTCCATCTCTTAATAGCAAGCTCAAAAGAAAAGGCAAGCTTGGGAAGAACACAAAGTGCTCCAAAGGGACAAAGGGATGTAGACTCAAATATAAGCAAGCTACAACAATAATGGACTATAGTTTTCTTGCTCTTCAATTACTCCCCTTCAATGTATCCAAGGGGTTCCTTATATAGCACTCCCAAGGGATAATGGAGGGTCAAATCCGAGTGATCTCGAGGCATATGGAAGGCCAAGAGTCAAGTGGTTTGGACACACATGAAGGAAAACTCCAAAACATATTTGGACTTATGCACACATCCTGATGTACACGGGTTTGAGGTCAATATCTGCGTATATACGCGAGAATGGGATTAAAAGTCGAGTACATCAATAAACATGTGTTTTTAGTGATGAAATTGGAAACATCAAAGTATAATATTGGTCCATGGAGTCCAAAGAGCTTGCAGAGGGACAGGGAAGGCCATAAATGTGTGATCAACCATGTGTGGTAAAATCAACTGTAATATATGCCCCCTAATGTGTGAGGTCAAAGGGGTAACATGATGGCCGAAATACATTATAAATCCATCCCAGAAGTGGAGTGATGAAGAACCATCCATCCATCAGTGTAGTACAATAATCAATCTCTGCATATGACTGCAAATACATATAGCAATCCCAGATACATAAGAGTACACTGGTCATGAATAGGCATGATATACAAAATGTGACATGTGTGGACATCACCACGTACAATATATAATAGATTAGAATCCTCATGATGAAGATATACAATGGATTAAGATCTCCATAGAAGCTGAAGATATACAATGGATCAAGATCTCCATAATGGCTGAAGATATCTGACATACACTGGAATCAAATAACGAGAGTTAAAATCTCATGAACACTGGCATGATCAAGTAGGTAGCATATGTGGAATGCCACCAATATGGAAAGTCTTCTACAGAAACCGCTACGAGTACATGCCCTATTATGTGAATAGAGGTGTCGAGTTCAAACATAGTAGTCCATCGTCTGATTACCAGTCATTGACGTATACCATTAACAGACGTGAGATCACCCACCGATAATGAAAATGGGAATCACGGTACTAGAGTGCAATCTAACAAGTGTGAATAGATGTGTTGAGGTCGAACACTTGGAAGAATCCATTAATCAGGGGACATTGATGTATTCCCAAAACTGTTGATGGCGAGAGAACCTACCACTGATGATTGTAAGTCTCAAGGCACTCAAATGACTCTAGACTCCTATCCCAGAGTAAATGATCTGAAGTTGATGGGATGGAATCTGCTAGAAGGAGGGAATTAAGGAATCCCCCATAATCCAACACGAGGTACTCAGCAACGCTGTATAATGTGGAAGGACTCGAACAAGATGTGCAAGAATAAGTAATAGTACCGGGAATGGCCGACATGCAAAGTCAAGACAACTGAGGAATGGACAATTCAGGCTTCAACTTCCTTCGAATAAGAGCATAAAGGAAAATGGTGATTGAATGTAGGCAACATAGACTTGATACGCAAAATTGGGACATCTCTATGACACAGGAGGCATCAATAGAGGCTCCATAGGGACTGGAAGCTTAACCAGTCGGTGGAGATAAACTCAGAGAAACGAGTGCAGCTCCTAAAGTCAAACTACTAACCCAACCAATGGATGTGATATACAGTGCTCTGTTCGAAGGTGACACGACTCGACTGCTGCCAAAGATAACATCTTTTCTTGTCCGACTTTTTGGTTTTTTATTTTTTTTGGACTTTTTCAGATATTTTGAAAATCTTGAAAAAGAATAAAAGTGCTTTATAGTTACAAAGCTAGGAGGAGACGAGTGTCAGGGGTCAAACAAACTAGTTCCAAGCAACGAAACATACCTATGCTCAATGCAAGGACAACATGTTCAGGATAACGACACTTGGGGAAAGGTCCCCTCCCGGTAAAAAATGGGGTATCAAGCTGCAAAATATATGTAAAAAGGCTCTGCTTGGCTAGACATGAGACAAGCTCGGGCTATATGGCTGATAATCAAAGTCAGGGAAGCCGACATAAGGCTCAATAAGGTAAGAAAAACTGATGATAATGAAATTACAACTTGACATATACAAGGGGAGTCTAGTGGGAAAAGACCAGCATAAAATTCAAGAGGAGTATGAAGCTCTTGCTCAAAGTCATGGCGGTACTATACAAAGGACTTTGACACCCTAAATGAGAAATGTTGGCATGGGCAACAAATGCAAAAAAGGATCTAGCTAGGGTACCCATGTATGGGAAATCTCTACCATTCGCAACGTGTCACTTCTAAAAGCAGCAAGAAGGTTTCGTGACAAGATAGAATGGGTTCGTACCTAAGGTTAAGATGAAACAATCATAAGGTTATGCAAAGTGCAAACGGATGTGAAACCTAACCTAAATGCCAGTTTAGACATAATATCTGAAATAGGAATGAACGGGTCAAAGCCACGATCAAACCGCACTCAAAACGGGCTCCTACAACATCAAATTAGTTCAAATGGTCCAAAATGATCAGAAATGGTTAAAAACTATAAAAAGTGGGTAAAAATTTAAAAAAATTTCTATAAATAGTAAAAAATTTAAAATTTTTCATACCATTTCTATTTTTACCTAGGATAGTGTATTTGAGCTTAGAACTTCAAAAGCGAATTCCGAGAGCATCGTTCGACGAAATCCTGCCTCGTTTGATCCAGGTAGATTCCCTTGCCTCTCTCTTACATTTTGATATAAAATTTTTCAAATTCCATGGTCAAATTAATTTTCTGGGCCATCCCAACTTGGGAGTTTCGGCCCACGTAGAAATCGGGGTTTTTTCTGCGTATAGGGCTCACCATACGTAGAAAATGCCTCGAAACCCGCGTACATACGCGGCTGTTTTGAAAACAGTCGCGTATAGGGATGCGAACTTGGATTTAATGGGCAAATAATGATAAAAAACTTGGTTTTTTGTGCAGGATGGTACTAGAGTGGCGAGAGAGAGAACATGGTGATGTTGAGGAAGCTGTTCAAGCTGATCTCATGGCTCAACAAGCATTACGGGAATGTGGCTTATACAAGTTTTGGTTTCTTAGCAGCCTGAGGGCCAAACCAAGACTACTCCAGCTGCTGGTAGATTATTGGGATCCAGAGTCTGAAACATTTCAGATAGATGGGATGTCACTCAACATTGAGGTTGAGGACATATATTTCATCACAGGTTTGTCCCAACGAGGGGAGGTGGTGAACCTCCGATCCCATGGGCCAGGAGGCAGATTGACCATAGATGAGTACATAGTTGTGCACTGTCTTCCAGATATGGAGAAGGTTGGGAGTCAAATCCCAACAAACTCTATTCGTATTTTGGGGCTGAAATCCATGCTCTTGGCCTTAGGCAGGATTGCAGGTTTGGCTTCACTCCATCAAGCCTCACTGCCAATGATGTTCTATGCGGTAGAGTCTATGCGACCTACAGTATATGATTGGAGTACTACGCTACTGAGCAACATGAAACAATAACTCAGTGACTGCAATATGGGTAGAGTGCAGAACTTCTAGTTTGGAAGCATACTGAGCACATTCTTCTTTGAGCGGGTGCTAGGCGCTGAGCACTAGAGTAGACATTACTCCACATGGAGTTCGAGATCCAACTCAGTGACGCTGGGCTAATGTCATGCGCAAAATGGGAGGTGGTAGGGTGGCTGACCCCTACCCAGTAGAGTTCTTTCCATGGTGGCGGAGATAGATCGTCGCCATAGATGAATACCCCTATGCAGGGATAGACTTCCGCGGAGACCCAGATATGCCCCTACCACTAGGAGTGGCTTATGGAGACATAGGTAAAGAATCCCAAACTCACTTTTAATTTTTGAATTATTTAATTTTTTTTGTGTTTTTTTATATATGAAATCAAAAGACATGTTTTTGGTGTGACGACACATAGTGACAATCTGTCATGTATATGCAGATGTAGGACCACGACAACCAAATGGTTTTCCTCGTCATCGACGGAGGGGAAGAGGTGATGAGATTATGGGTACGGATGCAGAGCGGACGCCCCAAAGAATCCACATGAACTTTGTTCAATTGACACATAGAGTACCCATGGCGCAAGTCGAGGACTTGCCTGAGGCCATGTAGCGCCAGGTGGTTGGAGTTCCACGAGCATGGGTTCGACCATTTTTCCGGCTAGCTAGAGCTGTAGTGTGCTATCATGATCAACACCCTCCTCCACCTCAGGCTTAGAGACCTGGGTGTATATGTTTTGTGTGACCGTGTAGTATATTTTGGTGGCTCGGAAGCCCCAATTTTGTATATGACACTTATGTATTATGACATCAATTTTTGAACTTTAATGAAATTTTCTTTATGATGATCGATTTTTATTTTATTTACATGTGTGTAAAATGTGTTTGTGATATGCTTATGGTCTGTGAAACAAATGCTAATCTAACACATAGTTAGCATATGAGTCAGCAACTTGATTAAAAATTCTTGAAACATGAATGTATGTTATACTCTCAAATTGTCGTTCTAGCAAATCTAACACATAAGAATGTTCGTATTAATGTCTGATCCCTAATACGATATAAGCCATTAAGTTGTGAAACCACTAACTAGGAATCAAGACGTACCTCAAGAGAATGAACACCATGTGAAATGGCATAACGCAATAAATCAATGACGACACTATATTCAACAACATTGTTTGACAAAGGCCGTAAACATACGCCTCCTGAAGACGATACTTGACCTGTAGGAGTATAGATCACCCAAGTAGTCGAAGCTGAGTTTTGAGTGTGGCGGCTAGCACCATCAGTGAATCCTATGTAAACGAAAGATTCCATCAACATCTGCCATAAGAAACGAAAGCTAATCAACAAACCCGATCACCATAAGAAAAACTAACTATGCAATGAAAAACTATACAATAATATACAAAAATAAGCCTTGGCTGAAGATCATGCATAGTATTTTTTGAGATAGAGCCCATTTCTAGGCTTTGCCAAGGCTGTCCCTTCATAATCAACCAGCTCATAGGCGCCTTTCTCTAAGACATGTTTAACCACATAAGGACCATGCCGCATGGGATTAAACTTTCCTGCCCCCAAGGGTTCCTTAGCTTGATCCCACAAAAGGACCAATTCATCTTCACTAAACCTCCTCGGGCTGACAAACTTATCATATTGGACCTTAACACGATGCTTGTTAACCTCGAGAGCCACTAAGACATCTCGACGCTGCTCATTAAGCTGCTCTAAGTGGACCAAACGCTTTTCCAATGTGGAAGTGTCTGGTAAAAGCTCCACAACTAGCTTCAGAGAAGGGATTTCGCATTCAACCAACAATATTGACTCCACCGCATGCACAAGCTGATAGGGAGAAAAAATAGTGGTATTATTAACCGTGGTTCTATAGGCCCACAAAGAAGGATACAACATGATATGCCAATTATTCTTGCTTTGTGCAATGGTTCATTGGAGAATAGACTTAAGTGACTTGTTCACTGCTTCAACCTGTCCATTCTCTTTAGGGTAATAAGAAGAGGAGTGCTCTTGCTTATACCCTAACTTGGAAGCCAACTCTTCCATCATTTTGTTCTGAAAGTGCCTACCATGGTCAGTGACAAGCTCTTTCGGAATGTCGAACCGGGTGATAATCTGGTTGAAAATGAAATGCACGGCTGTCTCACCGTCAGAATTAATTGTGGGCATAGCCTCTGCCCATTTCGTGAAGTAATCGACAACCACAATAATATGATGGTGCCCCCCCAGTCGAGGCTATGTTGCAATCCATAAAATCAAGCCCCCACTTGGTGAAGGGACCAACCGTGATAATAGGATGCAACGGGGATGGACAAGAGCGCATATTATGTGCAAACACTTGGAAAGGGTGGAACTTCTTGACTGCATTAACTCAATCTTTGAAGATATACGGCCAAAAATAGCTCTCTCTCAATATTTTTTATGCTGTAGAAAGCCTAGAAAAATGACCACCACACTCCCCTCCATGGCAGTCATTAAGCATGACCTCAGCCTCATCATGGGTTAAACAATGACATAAAATGGAATCCACCCCATGGTGGTACAAAGTGTCATCCACTACGAGGTAGTTCTTTGCTATGTGATGTAATCGTTGTTGCTCATCCCGTGAGAGGTGAGTAAGGAACTTCAATGTTTGCAAATACACGATAATATCCCTGTACCAAGGGTCCATAGTTGAGATGAGGAATACATTCTCATCGAAAAAAGAATCCTCATAAACCTCCTCTTTCTCCAAATTTGGGAAATCTGATATGAGCTCATCAAAGATTAATGATTTCTTCGACTTCGCCGAAACAAACTCGAGATCAAACTCTTGCAAAATCACAATCCATTTATTATATTTTCCCTCAATCATCCTTCTAGTGAGGACAAACTGAAATGGATTGATATGAGCTATGACCAAAGTTTGGCAAAGGAGAATGTAATGTCTCAAACATTGAACTACATGAACAGTGCCTAAGGCTAGCTTCTCCACATGGGAATAGCGAAGTTCCGCATCAATAAGGTTTCAGCTCAAATAATATATGACATGCTCATGGAGCTGCTCGTCCTCTTGAACCAAATCCATACCAATCGTCTCCTGAGATGTGACCACATAAATCAAGAAATCACGGCTATAGTCTGGTGGACTAAGCACGGGGGCCGTTGCTAAGGCTTTCTTAAGAGCATCGAAAGACTCCTGGGATCGCTCATCCCAGTAAAAAGGGATGTCCTTCTTCAACAGACGCATGAAGCCTTTATTCAAGTTGGAAACATTGACCATGAACATTCTCAAGAAGTTCTCCATACCTTGTAAACATTGAAGGTGTCGAATGTTACACGGGGGAGACAATTAAAGTATTGCCTCAACCTTCAAGGGATCGACTCTATTACCCTCCTTGGATACGATGAACCCTAGTAAACGACCAACTGTCACGCAAAAGATGCACTTATGAGGATTTAAACGAACTTGATAAAGACGGCATCTTTCGAACACTAATCGTAAATGATAAGGATGATGCACTCTCAAACGAGAGTGAGCAGCGAGATCATCCAAATATACTTTGATAATCATTTTAAGATCATGAAAGATTAAGGTCATGGACCGCTGAAACGTAGCTCCGACGTTTTTAAGGCCGAAGGGTATCTTCCGATATGCAAAATTTCCCCAAGGACAAATAAATGCAGTCTTGTGTTGATCATTGGGCTTAATTTGTATTTGATTATATCCAGAAAAGCCATCCATAAAAGAAAATACCTCACTTCCTGCACACTCATCCAAAATTTGATTAATAAATGGTGTAGGGAAATTATCTTTAGGATAGGCTCGATTTAAGTTACGAAAATCAGTGCATATTCAGATCACTCCCTGCTTCTTATCCACCGAAACGGGATTTGAAACCCACTCTGTCAAGGGAACAGGATAGATAAAACTAGCTTTGAGCAGTTTTTCTATCTTAGCTTTAATGGCGGGTGCTTTTTTAGGATTCACGACACACAAATGTTGTCAAATTGGTTTTGCATCCGGATAGGTCTTGATTTCGTGTTCAACAATATGAGGGTTTATCCCTGGAATTTCTTTGTATGACCAAGTGAAAATATCACGAAACTCCTTAAACAACTCGGTATACTCTTTAATCTCATCAGGGGAACAATCCAACCCAATGTAGACATTCTCAATCTTACCAGGATCATGAGAAATATTGATAGGAATCGTTGGTGATAGGTTAGCCATGTTCCCTTCAACCATATGACTAGGAGAGCTTAATGGGACCACAGGGATACCAATTTTCTCGCTAAGAATCTCCCTAAAGTTATCACACTCCAAACGATCAAGCTTAGGAAGGAAATACAATCTATGGTGCAACTCTTCCCAAGGTTGTTTAATCCCAGACATGGCCTCAAGAATAGCTTTATCTGACATAAAAAAATCATCAAGGAAGTCATGAGAGTGAGATGACACAACTGGCCATGCAGGCATCACATAAGGGTCCTCCTCCTTCGTCCGCGAAGAGGAAGTACTAGGATCTACAACATGATCAAGATTTGCTTGATACGCCACCATTGTTGCAGGCAACGACACGTCTGTCTCGACAGGCACACTCGGAGTACTCGATGAAGGAAGAATCCAAGGATATTCCATATGACTAGTGCGAAAAGATACTAAATTCGACGAGGATGAAGCCCCACCAAGACTAGACCCAATCATACGAACGGGCGCAAGACAACTAAAGGTTCCCATGAGAGAAGGGTACATACCCACACCCACATTCTCAGTTGTCGATTGAGAATGATCGATAATCGGGATAGAGGCTCCTGATGATGCATTGACACTTGGATTATGGAATGACTTTTGATCAATAGTAACGATCTTCCCATTAAACGGAAAGCAAACCACTTGAAATAGGGAAGAAGCTATAGCTTGCATATTGTACATCCAATTCCTACCTAGAAAATGATTGTAGTCAAGGGGCGCATCAACCACCTCGACCTCGATCGTGACAGTCTTCCCAATTGGACCTCTAGAGAAGGAAGCATACCGTGTGGCCGAAATGACCTACCATCGAAAGCCATCAACCTGTTCGCAGATTGAGACAACGTGGGAGAACCTAAGCCCTTCCAACAAGACAGAGACATCACAGAAGCATAAGCGCCTTCATCAATGACAGTACGCATGATGGTGTTGTTAAGACACTCTACATGGATAAAAAAAGACACATAGTAAGGAAAGCGAGGCTATACTCCCATGGTTTCAGATTTGATAATGGAAAAAGAGCTATCGTCACTAACCCCAAGAGCAGACAACAAGGCCTTCCTCTGCGGAGGACAAGTCTGAAGTACTTCTAATGCGGACATCGCACAAGGAGTCTGGCCCAAATCCTCGAAAACTAAATAGTTTTGGGATGCTCGAGCATTAGGATTGTGCCCCGAACGCTTCAAGACTCCCTTAGGAATGCGAGGTGGATATTCAGGTTTATCCATAGGATTTTCAATTCTCAAAGGTCTCTCGGGTGGGGAAGATTCTTTCCCAAGGTCTGGTTGTGAGGAACCATAGTCTTTCGTACGTGTCACAATTTTGGAATCTTTCACCATGTTGATACAACCGTGACCAGGAGCAACCTCCGGCGGGTTTTGAGTTCCACCAGACGCACAACCTGGATCAATGGTCCTTGAGTTCATATTTTGATTATTAGGTAAAGGATTAGTAAACACAACTGGGCCCTGTGCTATGAACTTCGAGGCATCCTCCATACGAGGGAACAAGTGAGTGAGGTGATCGTCCTTACATAACTTACAAGGAAACTTCACCTTACATTTAGTCTGCTTGTCCCCCCAACATTATTCGTGTTCTTATCATTATTATTACCATTTTCATTTTTATTCCCACCGTTACGATTATTTATTCCTTTCTTTTTATTCCTTCCAGGCTGCTGGTTTCCTTTCGGGTTCGACGTTTGCACTGAGAGTACACTTGCCGACTAGGTAGGTTGAGACGAAGTCGTAGCTTGTGCCGACGCAGGCTGGTTAATCAATAACTGAATCACTTGTTTCGTAACCGAGTCTGCAGGTTTGGTACTTGTGGAGCCAACAATACCATCGGCATGTGGCTAAGATTTGATCTTGGGGTTGAAATTGGATCTTGGAGCATCCAGGATAATCTCATACAAGAGTCTGGATCGAGCATAGATCAAATTCAACTCTTAAGCCCTAAAGATAGCTTGGTCCTCATTTTGAACTCCAGTTGTAGAAACATCCTTCGCGATGTAAGGTAACAATGACTCGAGGAACCATTCTAGAAGAAAATCTAGTGGTATAAAGGCTTTAATTAATCGTTTCTGTCTACGCCACTCTTGAATATATTCCGAAATGTGCGTGCCTTTGTCTTGCCGGAAGGTTGACAAGAGTTCGGTACCGACGTCATAATGTACGGGTAGCTGGAAATGATTAAGAAAATTCATGGAAAGATCATCAAACGTAGCATAAGCCCCCCTGGTAACTCTATATACCATTTCGCCGCAGGACCCATGAGGGTGCATTGAAATAGCCTCACACGAATGGAATCGTTGTGTAAGGAATTGGAAGAGCACCAAAGGTGGAAAGTGGTGACATGCTCACCAGGATCTTCACCAGCCTTACCTTCGAACTTGGGAATGTCCGAAGGAAGCTTGGTAGGGAATGTCGACCATGCCGGATTGTGAGACACATGATCATTTGTCAATCTCGAAAAATCATGTAAGTTCAAGGTCGCAAGGAAAGGGAGCCTAGGTTGAGCCGATCGATGTCATGCTCCCTGATAGGACTGATTTTGATAGGCTTGATTGCTATAAATACCATGGCCTTGGCTAGTGGGATAATAACCTCCTCTGATTTGACCCATGAAGGGATTCATGGAAGCATTATAATGTAGAGTACCCTGATTGTGATTTGCTACAAAACCATAATTAGGAGAGTAAGCGGGTTGTTGATACTTGTACCCATACGATTGATGGTTCTGTCCGTAATACGATCCATAAGAAGGTATATGTGAAGATCCATAGTTCGAACCATAAGATGGTCCATGAGAAGGTCCATGAGATTTTCCATGTGAAGATACATGTCCTGTTGACACGAAAGGAGGCACATGGCCTTGCAATACTACGGTGTGAACAGGATCAGAACGGACATGATTAGTAGCGGTATTCCGACCAAAAGGCCCACACGAATTAGGGGGAGGATGGGTCGTTAAAAACGCATTTGAAGGAACTGGTGTCGAAGACGATGGAACATGTGAAGGAATGTAAGTGGTGTTCCCAATGTTCACACGTCTCGGTTCTAGTATCCGAATAGGGTTACTAACACTAGGCCTAGGATGAGCATGTGAAGATGCCTCCACCACAGGGATGGAAGGTGCAATGTGACTAGTGTCCCTAAACCTCTCCGCATGGAAAGGAATGGAAGTGCCCCCAAGTGTAGTGCTAGGGTCAACTTCTGACTCAGCATGATATGCCGGATCAGACTCAGGGATATTAGGCATGCCATATCTAACATTACTAGTGCTTGTGGGTTCATAGTGAGTCTCGTTGCCCGGAAGCCAATACCGACGACCTGTGAATGAGGGATCATAAGGAAATCATGAAGTATGCACATGTGGTTGATCATATGTGCTAGTAGGATCACCCTCCCCAACCTCGTGAGGTGGAGAGGACATCTCTGGAATCTCATCCTTATGATCTCCCATGGTGTGTGAATCAAAGTGAGAAGTAGTCTGTCCAGACTGTCTAGTTCTCTCTCGCAAAGGAGGAGGAGACGTAGAAGGTGGAAGTCCTGCTAAACGACGAGAACGGTGAGGTTCCGCACCCGAATCCATAATGACTCAATAAAAATAAAAGACTCAATCTAACTATGCAACCTTAGGCAAACTAGCGTGCACAGAGCATACACCTAAAAAAAGTAAGGCCAAAAAAAAAAAAAAACCAAGGGTAGGATATGTGAGCTCCCGAATGAAGTAGGTATGTATCACCTAGGAGAGGCTTGAGACTCCCATACACAACAAGTGGAGGTTCGTAACCAATTATAGTGGCCCTTAGCTTCAACGCATATAACGACTGTGCCGTCCGACACCTACCTGGCCAAGACACCTGCATAATAACCTCTGCAAATACCCCCTCGATAACCTAGGTAAGGCAACTAAGGTCACCTCAATATAACCAATGCTCAGGCGGACAGTCGCATGAGGGATTGACCGTATGGGCAGGGTAGCAAAGCCCGAAGCCTGAAAGCACAACTGGTACCCCAGGGGTGCACTAGCCAATACCTCAAAGGTCCCCAGATAGGAATACAATCCTGGAAATATATCTGGTGTTCACAGAAAGTAACCAGGGGTCATCCCAGTCACAATCGTATGCACTACCTTGTGCTTAACTCTCGTGTAAGAGGAGCTTCCTGAGAAACACTAATTATACCAAGGGTTTCACACTCTCACTTGGAAATACACCTAATTGTTTTGTTTAGTGGTCTTGGAGAATTAACTTACAATGAACTATTCCAAGACCCTAAAACCTAATCTTGTTGATGCACCCTAGAAAAGAAAAGAGTGTAATTCATTTTATTATGCGTTGATTTTAATTGGCTGTACTACTCAAAGGGTAAATGGACGTGCAACTAATGAAGTTATGACACAACAAGAAGTAAAATGCACATCTAACAATCAATGCAAATGCACTGTGTAGAATGAAAAACAGGGTATGCTACTACGTGAAGTGCAACATTTTTCCTTCAAATGTATATGCAATCATTCCTATATGAAAATCTGACTATAATTCACCAAGCAAACCTAATGCAAGTACCATGCTAATGCAAAATGCAAGCAATGCATAACTATGCAAAAACAAAATATTTTTGTATTTTTGAATTAAATGAGATATACAAGCAAAAATATGACTCTACCACCCTCAGACTCTGCAACCACTCACAAACAACATCCAAGCAAAGTACCAAGGTAAAAGAGACCTAATGCACTAATCTCAAAACAAAAAGTAGAAAATGAACGACAAGAACATTTTCAAAAATTGAAATAAAAGAAGTCTCTGGTCAGAAACATGGGTGTATATAGAATCCAGAAGCATCCAAGAAGACTCAACAATCATCCAAACTCATGGAGCAACACTTAATCCTCCCAATAAAGAAAAAAATCAAGGCATACGCGACTGTTCTCGGTAAACCTGCGTACATACGTGACTATTCCAGGAAAACCCGCATGTACACGCGAATGTGAAAGCAAAAACCACGTACAGGAAGAAAAAGAGAGAAAAATTAGGCAAACAGACAGGCTGAGACAAAATTTACTTCTTCAAGACCCTACTGGGCAAACATGCCCCCAGACCTGACACAGAAACAGGGAGTACATTGAATGCAAAAAACCCCTAAAGAAAAACAACTAGGAACCTCCCCAGTATGGTCGCCAATTCTGTTATGGAGAGAAACTTCCTATGGATTGGGGTTTACCACAACAGACAGAGAAACTACAGAAATCAATCCCTTCCCAATATGCAAGAGAAACCAAATATCTAACACAAAAGGATCTCGAATCATACCTTATTCCGGATGGTTGAAGTAGATCCCCATTGAGATTTTTCCAATCCTGCTTGTGTTAGCAATTTGCTCTCAACAACAACAAACAAGACAAGCATGCTATATAATATGATGTTAGATCTACTCTAGCATATATAATCAACAATGTATAAGCAATTAAACACATCCATGGATTCAATAGTCATTTAAATGCACATCATTGGAAAAGAAAAGATATTTCTATGAATCAAATTAGAGATTACATGAGTGACAACCTCTGTTGGCACGTCTGGGAACCAGAGAAACTGAGTCCTCCACCTGGGCCTCCACCACCTCAATCCTCCATCTCTCGATAGCAAGCTCACATAATTTTTTTCATTTGCGGGATGCTCGTATGCTTTAGTTAAATGTTATTAAATTTATTGTTATAGTTAATTTGACATTTCCATATAATAATAATATTTAATAATTTAATTTTAACATGTAAACTTACTTTTATAAATTTATCTTATGCAAATTGAAAACATATTAAGTAAACTAACTACATTTATGTGTATATAATTTTTAATCTTTCAAATTTTTATAAATAAAATAAGTTAACATAAATTAATAAAATAATATTTTTTTAAATTAAATCTTATATAAAGAAAAATGGTTTTACAAACATATTTAAAAAAAATTATTATGAATAAAATAAGTTAACATAAGTTAATAATTTTTTTTTAACTCAATGTTACATTAAGAAAATTGGTTATACAAAAATATTTTAAAAAATTATGACATATTAAAAAAAAAGTTATTAAATGTATTTTGGAATACAAGTTTTTTTGTTTAAAAATGTATGTTTATTTGTAAAAAAATAAATAAAAAATACTACTTAAATTTATATTAATTTATTTATAGAATTTAAAAAGATTTTGTGTTTTTAACATAAATAAATTCATTTATTATAAGTGATTAAAATTCTAGGTAGAATCTAAAATAAATGTTTTTTAAATTTTATAAATTAACTTGTATATATATTTAAAATTTAAAAATATTATGTTGTACTTTATGATGATGATGACGATGATGATTAACATCCATTGAGACCAACTTTGGTTTATCGGACCTTAAGAAGGAAAATACTTGGTTTACTTTAAAATCTTGTTCCAGTGCTCAAAGCAAATACTAAGAAACTCAGATCTAATGTGGGTGTAAGCAAGACACTCTAAGAGAAAGCGATTTTCATCCTCAACGCTCATAGACTCACACAAATGGAAAACCCTTTCCTCCCACGGAGTTTTAGGAATAAACCAACGCCCTGTTTTGCTATGGAGTTCATGAGAGTTCGTTGTAATCTTGGCTATATTAATTTTATTCCGTGACCTAGTTACTACCAAGAGATACTTTTGATCCTCTAAGTTAGGATTAATGATCTCCTTATAATATCTTAATTTTCTCTTAACTGCTAATTTTTCCTCACATTTTCCTGACACCAGAATTTCTCTTTAAACTTAGAAGTAATAATATTTTTGACATTGTCAATGTTCTGGAAAATGACGTTTTCATTAATGCCCCAATGGTTTAACCAAGCCATGGTATCTTTACACCAACACTGCTTGAGGCGTAGTTGGTTTTGACTTGAGTTTAAATCAATTTTAGGAAGTCTGTCGTTTACCATGTTATTTATCTCATGCTTGTACATCTGGTACCTAGTCATAGCAATGCTCTCGAGGGGGAAAAGACCCACTTTTATAAGGAGAATAGGATAAGGCGTATTGCTTTTAATTTTGAGGTTATAATTTATAAACCGCTTATGGATTTGCTCAATTTTCCTCCGAGATTCTCTAGAAATGTTGCACCCCCATACTTCACAACCATACAAGATAACAGGGATGGCAAGAGTTTAAAATAGGAACTTCTTTTTATCCCACATGACGAGATTGGCTGATTTACAACTATTTTCAAGACCAAAATAATATTTCCACCCTCCATTAATCCTTTTGTCGATGCTATAGTTCCAATTGAGTTTGTGATGAATATCAATTCTGAGATACTTGTAAGAAGTCACTTCCTCTAGATTTCCATTATCATAAATAAAATTTGCATAGGTGTCTTTCTTAGATTTTATAATCATGATTTTTGTCTTGTTGGTGTTAACAATCATACCCATGTTAGAGCAAAAATATTTAAGAATTCTTAATTGCTTATCGAGATCAGAAGGACATATTTCCATAAGAACAATATCATCAGCATAAAGTAGGAGGATGATAACTATCCCAGCTAAGATTGTACCGATGTAACCTGCTTCTTCTAAACACTTTTCTAGCTTGTCAATGTAAATTCCAAAAATGGTATGGGAGAGGGGGAAACATTGTTTAACTCCAATATTACAATTTATATATGTTGTCCATCCCTCATTATTCTTAAACTTGGATATTAAGAAAAAAAACTTTTATTCATGTAGAATAACATTGACTGTCCTTGAAGGTCTTACAAAAAGCTCCATGAGATAACAATCCTTCATTTGGTCTTCAAAAGACTTCCTCCTTTCATAAGAGGTTTGAAAAAAAACACATTTAGTGAAGTATTCCCTTCAATCATTTGTTCTTCGAATTCCTTCCTGGTTGTGTTGCTGCAAAATTTATGTAAATGCTAGAAAGTGTCTTTGTACTAACTATGCTTGTATATTCATATCAGTAAGTACTCCTTTTGTATGTCGTTCTTTAGTATAGTTGACTTTGAAACATTTGTTAACATTCATATAGTATTGAAAAATAACCATAGAGATGAGTGATGAGCTCATAATTCAGCAGGATGACCATCACCACAAATCATAGCATCATCAACAAACTGAAGGTGCGTAATCGAAATTTGAGATGTGATTTTTACACTTTTTATCTCCAGATCTAACTTATATTTTAACATTAATATGTTGAACCCCTCAATTATAATAAGGAACATTAATGGTGATAGCGGGTATCCTTGTGTGATCCCCCTTGATCCCTAGAAAAATTCAGTTGGGCATCAATTAATCAGGACTGCGAAATTGACTAACGAAACACAAGCCATGATCTATTTTATAGCTTGCCAAGGTAGGCCAATTTGCAATAGTGCCATTATGAGGAAACCCCAATGGACTTCGTCATATGATTTTGACAAATCCAACTGTAGGATCAGTGCACTCTTGTTCCATGATTTAATACTATAGAATACTTCTTGAGAAACCCTAATTGCATCTAAGATATGCCTATTCTCTAAGAACCCAAACTGCTCCCTGGAAATGTGTCTTGATAGAAAGGGTTTTATTCTTGGGGATGACTTTTTATATTACCTTAAATCTAGGTTCCATAATTAAATAGGTTGATAATCCTCAAAAGGAACCTTTTGAATATTTAGGGATTAATGCAATGAAGATAGAATTTAGAGCATGTTTTTGTATGTTCGAGTGCCCTGTGACTTGTTGGGCGAACCTTTGGTTTGAGAAACCACGATCCAGGGGTATCTAAGCCGTCAAAATCACCTGGGGATCTCACCCAGCCTGGACTGCACCAACCCTTAGCATGGTTGGATTTAAATGTTGCCTCCAAGGAGCAGCGGGTTTTGATCTTGGGTTGCCAAGCAAACGAAACCCCTCTCGACCGTTTGCTCTACCAGAATTTGTCAGAATTTAGAGCATTTGAAACAATACTTGATATTATTTATTCTTTCACCATTGCTAGCAATTCATCACCCATGATAT
Source organism: Pseudotsuga menziesii (assembly GCA_001517045.1). Lineage (NCBI taxonomy): Eukaryota > Viridiplantae > Streptophyta > Pinopsida > Pinales > Pinaceae > Pseudotsuga > Pseudotsuga menziesii. Next base: position 57,364 of record LPNX010990129.1, on the reverse strand, counting down.
AAAAAAACTCCAGGAACAACTCAACAATCCATCTATCAAGACCCAAGCTTTTCAATCTTGCAAAGGATTTTAAAACTTTTAGAATCTCCTCCTTTAAAATCCGTTTCATTACACCTTCCCCCTTTTCATCTAAGAAGAAACAAGGATATTCTTTGATAACTTTGATCTATTCAATCACTGAGAAATCAATTGTTTCTTGATAAAAGGATTTAAAATGTCTAACAACTTGTTAGTCATTCGTGATTCCCTTGCAGTTCCCTCCACATTCACCCAAAACTGTGAAGATTTCAATGAAGAAAACATGGTCCAGTCATTCCGAGAAGCAACTATTGAACAAAAACAATCATTTTTCACTACTTGTTTTAAACTAGATGTATCCCTAAAAAATCAAGCCTTTCTTGTAGATACTAATTTGTTTAATGATGAAACCAAGATAGTCATTTCACTAATGAGCCAGTTCTTAGGTTTGGATACAGACAAGTATGTCACTGAGCTGTTAATGAGTCTTCTTTTCAGAGTTAGTACTAGTCATCCTAATTCCTAGTCATCCTAGTCAGTTTGCCTCAAGTTTGATGAATTCCTAGCTGAGAGCATGCACTCTCAGCTTGTGAATTTCCACAGTACAAAGTCTTTCAGATTCCAGTCTCATTTAGTAAGAATGTTCATGTTTTTCAATGAAGAAAATTTGCAACCACCAGAGATGGTTTTGACTGGTGATATCAACAGGAGTTTATTCAAATACATGAACATTTTAATGGCTAAAGTTTACAAGGTTTTTTCCAAAACAACTTGCATAGAGTTTTTCCAGCCATGAAGGAATTTTTGTAGTTTTCACCAGACAAGAGAATTGGTGATTGGTTTTTATTTGAAGAACATAGATTCATAAGGAAATATGGATTCATTCATGAACCATATATCCTACCTGCATTTCTCACTCCAAGAGTCTTTTCACTAGAGTTGATCAAACATAAACTAAATGTGGAAAATGAACTTTTTATAAGTTTCAAAAAAATTTAGAGATTAAATTTCTTTGGGTGGTTGGACCATTCATCATTAAAAGTAAATCTGCATTTCCTATAGTAGAAATTATGCTTTAGGAGACGGGGTTTCAGACAAATGTTGCAATAAATTATGACCCCCATCACATCATTTCTATAAGGAAGCAAGTGAATAAGAACAATACATTTGAACATCAAGAGGTTGAAGGCTTGGCTGAAATTTCAAACTGGTCAGATTATCTTTTGTTAGTGCAAATTGAGGATGATATGCAACATGACTCTACATCACTAGTGCATGATACTAATGTCACATAGCCAGATTCATTCGCTATTGTCCCAGCACCATAGGTAATTACTCCTATCACTAGTCATTCTGAAATGACTAATAAAAGAACCTTTTATGATGCTATGGAAACAAAGCATGAAGATAATTCAGCACCATCAAAGAAACAAAAGGTTGAAGTGGAAGGTGAAATGGTAAAGGTGACAAAGACTAAAGGGAAGAAAAAACAAACGAAGGTGAAAGGACCAGCTTTTGAGATAAAGGAATATGCTTTCTCGGAGACTCCTGGAGAATATACAACTCAATTCAAGACCAGAGCAGAGTTGTTTGATAAGTATAGAGATGAAAAAGAAACATCAATGGATTAATCTTTGAAATTATATGCTGAGGTAAGAAAAATATCAAATAAGGATGTTTCTTTGGTCGCTGTTAGGGATCATACTCAAAACACGTTAAACCTAGCAGTAGCCACCACGAACAAAGTGGCATAAATGAGGATGAATATGGAAAATATACCTGTTCCAGATATGATCCATTTGCATAAGAAGACTGGAGAGGTCATATACAGTGATCTGCTCAAAGAAACCCTGAAGGTGTCTAGGTTACAATCCAACAAATCTAAAATTGAAAATAAGCTGAGACATGAGAAGGTGGAAAATAAAGCATACCAACAGCCAATTAAAAAGCTTCAAGTAGATTTATTGACTGCTGATAGTGAGACAAATAAAGGAGGATCAACTCAAAATTTTCTTACATAAAAAGAAAATACTATTCAACTGTTGAAAAAAGAAGCTGAAAATCCTTTCCACTCAACTTATTCAAGCTTCAGATCTTACAGAGCTGGAGAAAGAGAAAGAAAACTTGAATGATGAGCTAAACAACTGCAAATCAAAACTTATGAAGTTTGCTGAAGAAAAAAGAGAATGGGAGAAAGAAAGGGTGTTGTTGACAGATAATGTGAAAGCCCTCAAGCAAAAGCAAGTTGAGTTACAAAGTGGTAAACTATAAAGGAAAGGAACCTGAGGTACAAATCATTACACTTCCTGCACAAGCTAATGAGGAATCCATTGTGCAGGAAATGTCCCAGGTTAGCCTGAGATACTTAGAGATTGTTGGATTGAAGAATCAAAATTAAAATTTAGAAAATGCAACCCTAAAGAAAGAGGAGGAGAGAAAGGCCACGGCGAATAAATGTAAATACCTCTTGGACAAGAATGATAAACTAATGAAGCAGTTGACTGGACAATTGCCTGTTCAAGGAGCTAAGCATATCATATGGGATATGATTATAGAAGAAGCAGGAAAAATCAAGCCTTATCTCAATTACATCTTAGATAAATAAATTGTTATACATGCTGCTAGATGGAGTTGTATGGTAGTGAAAGAAGTTTTGAATAAGAATCCCGTTGACACAATTAATAACATAATCATTTTTTTGAATAGCTCGTCAGAAGATGATTTGAATACTATAAAGATAAAATACATGATCTTAGATATCACTTGGGCAAGGAAAGTTGTGGGTAAACATCAACATCTTGACACGTTACATGCCAAAATTGATATAATGCAACATCAAGTCAAGATGTTTATTGAATTGTTCACACCTATATTTAAGAAGGGTTTACCTTTATTATGGGAAGAAAGTGGTAAACTATTTTCTCAGGTAGAATACCATGCATAATTGGTCATATGCATACTGCACCATAAAAAGTTTGAAGATATGCATCAATCTTTGTCTGGGAAGACAATAGTGGATAAATTGTATGAATATTTTGAGATATTACATGCCTTCAGAGCCACTTGCGCATAGCTTCCAAAGATTTCTTATGTGGACCACGTGGAACTAAGGGCGCTGGCAAAGGAAATGGCCAGCTTGGAGCTGCCAACTATCGACCAATGGAAGACAGTTGAAAAAGATGGAAAAACCAAATACAGTCTGTGTGGATGAAGACTTGTTGAAGATCTATTGAAGACCACTTGGAGATTAATTAGTTAACATCTTACAGTTTATTTTTTGAGCATTTATTAGTTAGGGAACATAAATGACAATGTAAAAAGGCAGTTATTTGCCTATTTTTAGCATTGGAGTTAGTTATTAGCTCATGGAGCATAATTTTGTATTTAAGCAAGTTTTTACATTTTAACAAGGGTATAACCCGTGAGAAATTCTACATTGTAACTGAGATCCAAAGACTAATAAAATTGTAGAGCCAAAGCAGGCCTTTTGACAGAGATTCCCGTGTTATCATCTTTTTCAGTCTGCATTTTCTCTCCTTATGCGTATGTGTTTCATGTTTAAACTTCCATTTTATTTTCCTTTCATGCTTGAATGAGTTTACAATGGTTCATAATTCATATTCATACGCTCTGTTCTATTACTTTGAAGCATTAAAAAAACTTTTCATCTAAAGTTAATGGTGGATTCATCCTTGATAGATGCCCACGTTAATTGACTGTCTCTAAAAATCCTCTAAATCACTAGACAACAAGGATTTTTTACTATGAAGTAGTAACTACCTTGCCTCTGTTAAATTTCCTTTGCAATAGCTCTATGAATTTTTATTGTCCTGCATGACTCCATGCCCAATGTGCACTTGTTTCAACCACAATCAACATTAAATTTTGTTTCTTGTTAAATATATCTAGCTTTTGAGATAAATACTGAGAGATCCCTCTCTGGAGAGAAAGAAGCCAACTTTATTTCCTAAATCTTGGTTCTGTGGTTACCCTGGGATCACCCTTTCACAACTGGGGTAAATTCTGAGAGCTAACATCTTGGCGTCGTTTCCAGGGAACGGGAGTTCAAATATGCCCTGGGAAAATGACAAATTTTTTCAAGAAAGATAGGATTTCTGTGGGCAAACATAAGTTCTTGCATTTGAGGTTGGTTGTGCATTTGCCCTGGCGAATCCACGTTGATTTTCAAGAATATTTTCAAAAGAATACATCCTGGCTTCTAGAAGGGCACATACTAGAGGTAATCCTGATCTTGAAATATTATACAGTGTGGAAGACCCAGAAAGTTTGATTAGACATAGACGTGGTAAATAACAAATAAATACTTCTCAAGTTGAAAGGTATTTTTCTCATAATTAAGAAGAATTTCATAGTTTTCAATATTTTGAATGGGAAAGAAATTTTAAAAGGTCCCTGTTAAGGTCAAAATCAGAATCATATTTGAAGCAAACTGAAATAAATCCAAACAGATTTCAATCATATTTGCTAGACTCAATTTGGCATAATCTCCAAGTACTGTAAAGACTGAAGAAAATAATCTTTTAATCTAAAATTTTCAACCTCATATTCCTAGCCTTGTTCAAAGTCCTCTTGTTATCTCAAACCCTTCTAGACCCATGGAAGCCAGGTTTTGTCCTTTGGCTCTGTCTGCTATGTTTAATGATTTTACCCATACTATTCACAAAGAATATCTTTATTTGACGAGGAAGGGAACTTTACAGCTATACAACACATGTATAGGTTTGAAGACTTTACTGATTTTGAAGAGGTTGACTATGATGATGCCAAGATGAGGTTATTTGCACAACGTCTATATGGAGAGGCAAAAGGTGGTTCAAGGATTTACCTGCAAGATCTATACCCACATTTGAAGCTTTCCAAACTTTTTTCTTAGATAGGTGGGAAGACAAGAAGAGTCCCTTACAAGTTCTATCTCAATATAATAATCTAAAGAAGGGAAATTTTGAGTTAGTTCAAGAGTTTTCCAGCAAGTTCATGAGGGTGTATAATTCTATTCGAGCATATATCAAACCCTTAGTAGGTGCTACCAAACTACATTATGCAGATGCTTTTGAGAGTGACTTTGCCTTATTACTAAGAGAAATAAAAATATGCAAATATTTCTGTAATGTTCAAATATGCTTTGGAGGTGGAATCCAGTCTGATGGCTTATGGGAAAATGAAATAGAGAGTAGAAGTGGATAGGAAAAAAATGAGAGAAAGAAATCAACCCTCTACTTCTGCTGCTTCTTCAAATGATGCAAAATTTGAGATGATGATGAAGACTATGGAAATATTGATGGAAAGGTTGGCTTTAGATAACAGACCACCTAATAGAGAGCAGCCTGAACCACAAATAAGGAATCCAAATTTCAGAAGACCACCTCCTCTTCCCCCTCAATTCAGGTAGAGAGTCCCAGAGAATCCTAGAAATCCCGAAGATTAGTAGATAAGGCCTCCATTCCTTGAAAATTATGTTGATGAAGAGGAAGAAAATGAACTAATGGACAATCAAATACACCACTTTGATGATTTGGATTCTGATATTTATCTCACTGAAGAAGACCACAATTTGTTTGCTCAATAGGATGATTGTAATAATTGTGAGGTAGATTCAGAAAAATATCAGGGGTTATCAAAATGCCATTGATGATTTTCAAAAGAAAATAAAACTGAGAAGTAGAGATGCAATTATCAACCAAGGAAGGTCTAACACAAATCAGCCTTCTAGTAGTCAACCAAATATAGAAAAACCAATAGAAAAGCAAAAAGATAAACACAAAGAAAATGGTGTACATAAGGTTTCAAATAATAAAGGAGAAATATCAAAAGAAGTCACACAACCAATACCATTTGATGTGGATAGAGCAGTTTCATCTTTCAATCTACAATCTGTGCTGTCTAAAATAAAAATTTCCATCCCATTCAAGGAGTTGTTAAGAAATAATGAGTATAGAGAGAATATAACCAAGATGGTGAAAAATGAAGGTGATTGTGAACCAGACACCCTAGAGCTAACAGATGATGCTCCCAGTACAGTCCTTGGTCCCATAGTTGAAGATACAGATGAGGAATATGTACCCCCTTTCTATGTAAGTTTGAATATTCATGATATGATTTTACACAATACTATGCTTGATTCTAGTGCATCTCATAAGTTAATGCCAAGGGTATTGGTGGAAAGTTTAGGATTGGAGATTACAAGGCCTTATAAAGACCCGTATTCTTTTGATTCTAGAAAACTAAGATGCCTGGGGTTGATCAAAGACATGGCGGTAACTCTTGCATAGATTCCAGCCAAGAGTATTGTCATGGATGTGGTAGTGGCTGACATCCATCCCAAATTTGGTATGCTATTGTCAAACTCATGGGATTCAAAACTAAAGGGAACATTACAGATGGACATGTCATATGCAACCATTCCTTTGTTTGGAGGTCAAAGGAGATTGTATAGAGAAAAGAGGTTAGCATATGTGGTTAGTAGCCAAGATAAACATGATAACCATCCCATATATGCTGTAGATACCGATTTGGGGTCTTCCATATTTTTCAATGAATCACATGCTGATCTAGAAATACCTATAGTGGTGGAAGTAAAGGAAGATAAAGAGTTTTCCAAAAGACAGGAAGCATTAGAGGAAAAACCAAATGAGGAGGGGCTCTGAACAATGTATTTTGATGGCTCTATCAGTAAAGAAGGAGCTTGTGCTAGTGTATGGATAATTTCTCCAAATAGGAAATTTAAAGTGTATTCTTTTAAGTTAACTTTTGAATGTATAAATAATGTAGCATAGTATGAAGCTTTGTTGTTAGGATTGAATGCTCTGAAAGATTTGAAATCCAAAAGAATAGATGTTTTTGGTGAGCTAGTTGTGAAGCAAGTGAATGACAGTTACCAAACCAAACATCCCAGAATGAGGGCATATAGAAATTAAGTGTGGGATATGTTGGGAAATTTCTTTACAGAGTACAAAGTTAGAGTGATTCCTAGAAGAGAAAATCAAGTAGCTGATTCACTAGCCACTACTGCTGGGAATTTCAAAGTTCCCATTTATTCAAAGAAAAAATATAAGTTAACACTTGTAAATAGACCTTCCATTATCGATAATTCCAATTATTGGCAAGTGTTTGAAGATGATTTACAAATAAAAATATTTTTGGAGTTGTCAGATGAGTTTGTAAATACACAAATAGATACAGAAAACCAAATACATAAAGCTTCCATGAAAATGTACAGTTTGTTGAAGAAGATGTTGAACATAAAAAACTAAAAATGTGATTAGAGGAAAATATATAATTCAACTAAAAAGCAATTACATTCCAAAGGGTTTAATCCCTTTATAAAAGTTGTTTGATCAAAATGATGTTGCCAAGGATCCAAAGGTTCAACCCACTGAAAATGACATTGAAGATCAAAACATAGGGATTGAAGATTCACCTAGAATTGTGAAGTTGTCTAGAAACTTTCCTGTAACATAAAAGGAAATATATATTCATGTAATTAAGAATTATACTGATGTGTTTGCATGGAGCTATGAATATTTAAAAGAATATGATACTTCCATCATACAACACATCATTCCTATCAAACATGGGGAAAAACCATTCAGACAAAAATTAAGAAGAATCAATCCTATGTTGTTACCTCTAATTGAAAAAGAAGTGAAGAATTTGTTTAATGCCAAGAATATCGTAACTCTCAGATTTTCCAAATGGGTAGGTAATTTAGTGCCTGTAAGAAAGAAAAATGGTGAGATCATACTTTGTGTTTATTTCAGAAATTTAAACAAAGTGTCATTAAAATATAATTATCCTTTACCCAAGATGGATCATATTTTACAGAAAATAGTGGGAGCTGAAAGAATTTCCACCATGGATGGATTTTCTGGATACAACCTGATAAAGGTCCTTCCCGAGGACCGAGAGAAAAAAACCTTTACTACACCTTGGGGTACTTTCATGTATGCCAAAATTCATTTTGGGTTAATGAATGTAGGAACTACTTTCCAAAGAGAAATGTATATAGCTTTTGATGAGGAGAAGGATAAATTTGTGGTGATTTATATGGATGACATTACAGTATTTTCTAAATCTGACAAGGACCATGTGAAACATTTGGAAAAAATATTTTTAAACTACATGAATGGAATTTCTCTCAACCTTAGGAAGTCAAATTTTTCTATGAAAGAGGGAAAACTGTTGGGTCATATTATTTCTAAGGATGGAATCTGAATAGACCCAGACAGAGTGAATGCCATTTTAAAAGTGGAAGAACCTAGGAGTAAAAAGGAAGTACAATCTTTCACTGGACATGTAAATTTATTGAGAAGGTTTATATCTAGTTTTACTGAGATTTTGAGGAATGCCAAAAACATGTTGAAGAAGGATAATGAGATTAAATGGACCGTGGATGCTAGGAAATCTTTCAAATATATTAAAAAAGCTATCACCGAGGACCCAGTTTTAGTGAGTCCTGATTTTTCTAAATATTTTTCGGTTTTCTCATATGCATCTGAACATACATCTGTTCGAGTATTGTTGCAGAAAAATGATCAAAATGTTGAACAACCTATTGCTTTCTTTAGCAAAGTACCAAGAGATGGGGAATTAAAGTATGATATCATGGAGAAACATGCTTATGCTCTGGTAAAATCTTTCAAGGATTTCAGGGTATATATTTTACATTCCCACATCATAACATATGTTCCTAGTAATGTAGTGAATAGTATCCTTAGTCAACCTGACCCAGAAGGAAAGAGAGCTAAATGGATTGTTGTTCTTTTGGAATATGATTTGGAAATCAATCCCACAAAATTGGTGAAAGGACAAGGACTTTCTAAGATGATGACATATTCAAATTGTGAATCTTTACAATTAAATTTCTTGTCCAATCATTCTAATAAGCTTGATTCATGATTGCAGGTGCTGGCATATTTTACTTTGTCCCCATGGTACAGTGACATGTCATTTATGTATTGCAAAACTTACAGGATCCTCATGGATTGAGCAAAACCAGGGCCAGGCCAGTTAAATTGAAGGCAGCAAAATTTTGTGTTATGAATCAATATTTGTATTAGAAAGATCCATGTGGGATTTTGTTGAATTGTTTGTTGGATAATGAAGCTCAATAGACCATGAAATAATTTCATCAAGGTGTTTGTGGAGGACATCATTCTTGGAAAGTGACTGCTAACAAGATCTTGAGGGATGGTTTCTATTGGCCTTCCATGTTCTTTGATGCTTATAAAGAAATCACCACTTGTCATTAGTGCTATATTTTTGATGGAAAAAGAAATCTGGTGCCATTACCTCTTAATCCTATTTTAGTTGAGGCACCTTTTCAACAATGGGGGTTAGATTTCTTTGGAGAAATTAATTCAAACTCTTATGTTCAACACAGATGGATTTTAACTGCAACTGATTACTTCACAAAATTGATTGATGCTATACCAACCAGGAGAGCCATTGATGCTATCATCATGGATTTCTTAGAAAATAATATTTTGTCAAGGTTTAGGTGTCCTAAAAGGATTGTAACTGATAATGCATCTGCTTTCAAATAAAAAAAGATGATCAGTTTTTTCCATAAGTACCATATCAATTTGAATCATTCTACTGCATACTATCCTCAGGGGAATGGGCTTGTAGAGTCTTCCAACAAGATCTTAGTGAAGATAATCAAAATATTGCCGGAGGATAACAAAAGAGCTTGGCACACAAAATTGAAGTGTGCCTTGTGGGAAGACATGATAAGTACTAAAAGGGAAATTGGGATGTTGCCTTTCCAGCTAGCTTATGGACCTAAGGTTGTTTTTCTAGCCTCTTTGGGTTTGCCTCTCATGAAGTTATTATAGGAGTAGGAGGATGAACCAAAACCATATGCTAAGGAGGATCGATCAGATTATTGAGTTGAATAAAATAAGGGATAAGGCTTATGATAGAGTACAAGTACATCATGAAAAGGTGAAGAAGACTTTTGACAGGAGGGTGAAGGAAGAGTAGTTTCAGATTGATAACTTGGTTTTGAAGTGGGATGCACCTAACAAGGAAAAACATGGAAAATTTGATCATATGTGGAAATGACCATATATTATTGCATCTTTAAGGGGAGATAATTCATTTATTCTGCAACATTAGGATGGGGTATAGCTAAAAGGAGGCCCTATTAATGGAAGGTTTTTGAAACATTATTTGTCCTAAGGTGGAAGGTAATTTTTGTATCATAGTCGTACATATCTATTTAATTTGAAAGAAATCAGTATAGACGGAGAGTTGAGAGATTTGAATCCCGGAGAGAAGGCCCTAATATCTTGAGGGGTTTCCATTTTATTTTATTTTATATTCAATGATCCGGATTTATGCAGGAACACACCATAATACACAAATAACCATAGAAACAAATATGCAATGGAAATAACACTTCATTTCATTAATCAATAACTGAAACTTGTTTACATACAAAATGGAAATAAACTAGCTAGAGTGCTGGTAGCTTATCTCTGAGAAGAGATGTGGTGGCTACATGCCTCTGAACTCTGTGTTACAATGAGGCTTGAAGGCCTATATATTATTGAGAAACAATGGAAACCCTACACATTCAAAAACCTAACCCTAGGAGGTGAAACGCCTTAATGTGGGCCCCGTTGGGTAACTTGGTACATCAATTTCTCGGGGTTGTAACTTTAGCATACTACCTCCTTTTGACGCGCATGATATATCGTTAGAAAGATCTATTTAAGGACTACATCCATAAAAAGTAAATATTGAGTCTAGAACGAACTCATATTTTCTTGAGCATTCGATGCCAAAAAAACGTCGTTTAGGGCCTCAAAATGGCTTCGAAAGTTTAGGACCCAAAAACTGCCAAAAATAGTAAATTGTGCTACAATTAAGGAAACTGGAAAAATGAAAGAAACAATGGTGGGGGTCCAAGAGGAATAGGTGGGTGGCCACCAATATCCTCCTGGATCATTCCTCCCCCCTTAGGAAGCAATGGTCCCCATTGCGTTGAGTTCCTCAATGAGATGAGGAAACTTCTGTTGAACTTGGTCCCTGGTGAGCCACTTTCCTTGGTGAAGGAGTTGTCCTGCTTTGACAACTCGATATAGCTAGATATTCTGCTGGTGGGTGTTCTTGATCTGTGTGTCCATAATCCGATCAACGGTGGCTTGTTCCATGCAGTCAGGGTTTAACTCTGTTGGTGTGAGTTGTTCTGCCACATCTGATGTGTCTAGTAGAGGTGGAAAGTAGGGCCGAAGGTGGTCCACATTGAACACTGGGTGCAGACCAAGGAATGGTGGAATATTGAGCTTGAAGGCATTGTCCCCGATAGCCTTGATGATGGTGTATGGTCCATATCGGAGCAGGCGAAGCTTGCGGTGGGGTCCAGCGAGGCGCTCCTTCTGCAAATGTAGCCACACTTTTTCGCCCATCTGGAAGTTGTGTTGCACCCGATGTTGATCATGTCGCTGCTTGTACTTAGCATTGGATCTGTCCAATATGTCACGAACCTGTTGGAAAATGTGCTGAATGCGCTTAATGAAGCTATTTTCCTTGGAAACTTCAGTCTGGATATGAGTTGAATCAGCATGAGTAGCTGCAAATGGCATGGCTACGTTAATGGGATATAGTGGCTGGAATCCCAAGCCCACCTGAAAGGCATTGTGGTTGGTTGAGCTGTGGAGGGCCCGGTTATAGCTGTGTGTGTACATAGGGGAGGCTCTCATCCCATGTGCGTGGATGCTTTGAGTTGTACATGCGCAAAATGTGTACGAACATCCTATTGACGACCTCTGTCAGGCCATCAGTCTGGGGATGGAAAGCTGTGGACTTTGTGAGCTTGGTGTCTAGCATTGACCATAGGCTAGACCAGAATGTACTAAGGAACCTGTTGTCCTGGTCTGAGATTATAGACTGTGGGATCCCAAAATGTACCCACACTCATTCAAAGAAGAGTTTAGCAGTGGCTTCTGCTGTGATATTCTTCTTGCAGGCTGCCATTATGGCCATCTTTGAGAATCTGTCAACGACCACCGTACACACAGTCGTTGTCATGCTTAGTAGAAGGAAGGCCTGACATGTAATCCATGGAGATGGATTCCCAAGGTCGAATAGGGGTAGCTAACGAAGTATAGAGGCCTTGCTTCTTGATGGATGGTTTGGCAATGGCGCAGGAAGTGCAGGATCGGATGTACTTCCCGACGTCCTGTTGAAGGTTCGGCCAATAGAAATACTTCTGTAGTACTGCCACTGTTTTCTCGACCCCAAAATGCCTAGCAACCTGGTTGTAGTGCGCTTCCCAAATCATCTTGGCACGCTCGCTTGAAGGAACACAAAGGTGTCCCATGTGACACAGTAGTACATCATGGAGGTGAAATTTTGGAACTTGGTTTCCCTCCAAGAGTGTCTGGTATGTGTGGCTGAATTCTGGATTGCTCTTGTAGAGAAGCGGCCAATTAGAAGTCTCGTTCCCACAAGAGTTGAGCATGGTCGTTATCGCCACGATCGGTGGTCGACTAAGGCAGTTTGCAACATTATTAGTGCTTCCCTTCTTGTACTTGATGTTCAAATGAAACTATTGTAGATATGTGGACCACTTCTGATGGTGATCATTCTATAACTTCCCTTGTGTCTGCATGAATTGCAGGGGTCGGTGGTCTGTGTGGATGATTGTTTCCTTCCCCAAAATGTAATGCTTCCATTGTCAGCAAGCCTGTACAATGGAATACATCTCTTTGTCATAAGTGGGATATTTGTGGACAGTGTCAGACAATGTCTCACTGTGATATGCCACTGGATGCCCTTATTGAGTAAGGACTGCCCCGATAGCATAGTCAGAGGCATCTGTCTCGATCTCAAATGGTTGTTGCAAGTATGGTAATGTGAGCACTGGGGCACAACATATGCGATGTTTCAATTCTACAAACTCCTTCTGTTGAGTTTTCGACCAAAAGAATTTTGCTTTCGCTCCTCCCTTGGTGACTTGACTCAAGAGCCAAGTGATATGAGAGAATCCCAACACGAACCTACGGTAGAAATTAGCAAGGTCCAGAAAGCTGCGAAGCTCTGTTAGAGTAGTTGCGGCTGGCCAATCCCGAATGACTTGGATCTTGGTTGGATCCACATGTACCCCACAGTCATCAATAATGTATCCCAGATACTGAACCTGGGTCATGCCAAAAGTGCACTTGTCCAAATTGGCACACAACTTGTGCTGCCGCAATGTTTGGAGGACCTGTTGGATGTGGTGGAGGTGCTCTTCCCAAGTCTGTCTGAAGATCAGGATGTCATCCAAGTACATTACTACAAATGAGTTGGTGAATGGCAGCAAGATGTCATCCATCAGTCTCATGAAGGTTGCAGGAGCATTCGTCAGCCCAAAAGGCATGACCAACCATTCGAAAAGGCCCTCCTTGGCTTTGAAGGCAGTCTTCCACACATTGGTTAGTTCAATCGGTACCTGGTGATACCCAGACTTTAAGTCGATCTTGCTAAAATACTTTGCCCCTTGAAGCTGGTCCAGGAGGTCATCAATCCATGGGATCGGGTACCTATTCTGGACAATAATCTTGTTCAGTGTCCGATAGTCAATACAGAGTCTCCAAGTCCCATCCTTCTTCTGTACCAACATGATCGGGCTCCCACAGGGCGATGAACTTGGTCGGATGTGACCCTTCTGCAGCAGCTCTTGAATTTGCCTCTTGATTTCATCATTCTCCAGAACAGAACAACGATAGATCGGTCCATTGGGTAGCGGCGCACCTGGGGTCAAATCGATGGGGTGCTTGACCTGACAGTGGAGAGGCACCTCGGTGGGTGAGGTGAATATGTCCCAGTACTCCTCCATGACCTTGTCCATTTGTTAATGTCGTGCGAAGGTGCCCTATCTGGAGGTTGTGGCAACGATCTTCTTCTTTCCCTGAGGGCGGATCATCAAGAAAACAAACTTCTCGGTTTTGGAAATGAGCTTACTACATTGTTTTGCAGTAACCAAAGAGATAGTGGCAGGGGGTGGTACCTCTGGTATTCTGTACAAATTATTTCCCAACGTAATAATAACAGCGCGAGGCCGAGACTCATACACATCATGTTGCTTCCATAAGTATGGTTGACCTAATAATACATCACAAACATCAAGAGGAGCAATATCACATAATACCTCATCGGTGAAGGGCTTGATGCTATAGGGAAGTCGACACTGCTAGCTGATGTGGAGATCTCGTCCTTGGTGAAGCCACCCGATGGTGTACATCTGTGGGTGTGCTGTGGTCGGCAAACCCAACCGCTTCACGACCTCTGTTGAAATCAGGTTCTTTTGGCTCCCACTGTCGACAATGAACTGTAGCAGGGAACCCTTTACCCACATCTGGGAGTGGAAAAGACGCTCCTCCTCCTCTGAATCTTCTGGTTCTTCCTTTTGGATCTTCGCAGTGGCAACGATGGCGTTGGGCTCTGCATCGATAATCTTCTTCCGTCTGTCATTCCCCTTCTCAGGTTCTGATTCAGTGTCAGAGTATGCATCTGATTCAGAAGCCTTTATCTCGGCCACTAGTGACTGCTTAGCCTGACACTCACTTGTGTTGTGAGTGGGGCTCTTATGGAACTCGCACCACTTTCCCGCTTCCTTCTTCGGCTTTGCAGTGTTTCTCTTTGCTTGTGGCTTTGGAAAGTTTTCTTGAGTCACCATGCCTTGGTTGTGTCCTTGGTTCTGCAATTTGGGGGCACCTTTCCCTTGCTTCTGATTCACAAATCCAAAGTCTCGCTTTTTCTGTTTGAATTTTTGCTCAATTTTGGCAGCGTACTGATATGCCACACCAAGCGAGGAGATGTCGAGGAACTCCATTTCCTCTTGAATGTATCTGTGTAGACAATTGCAGTACTTCAGCACCAAATGTTTCTCTGAATCTTTGATACCCAACTTGGTGCACAGGGTATGGAATAGATTCGTTAGCTCATGCACATCTTGATCTCTTTGCTGCCGCAGGATAGTCCATTGGATGTACTTGTCCTCATAGCTCCCCACCGGATAATATTGTCCCTTTATGGCATCTCGAAAATAATTCCAAGTGGGTACGGATAAGAACAGAGAGGGTTCCTCCTCATCCTTTCTCTCACAGTAGGTTTCCCACCAGTCCTTGACATGGGGGGCGGCTTTGAGTAGAGAAAAAGTAATCTTTTCCTGGTCAGAAAAGTCATGAACTGAGAAATATCATTCTAATAGATTCAACCATTTATCTATGGCATCTGCATCTATTCGACCATCAAATATGGGAAAGTCAAATTTTACTTGTACCTTAAAAGGGGTTGCACCTCTAGAGTGGCTGCTAGATGCAGATGCGCCGCCAGTGGGAAGTCGTTGAAGGATCTGGGTGAAGTTATCCATCATCGCGTTCCTTTGTTTTTCAAGGGCCTCCTCGAGCAACATTTTGATAGGATCTTCTGCGCCCTCTTCTTTCTTTTTGTCCCCCATGGGTGGCCATCGGGATTTGCGAGGCTGATCTTGCAAAGGTTCAACCAGATCGAGCCCTAACTCTTTATACCACGCCCTCGTCGGGGACATGCAAAGAAGGATCGAGAAAGAGTAGATTGCTCTGATACCACTGATCCGGATTTATGCAGGAACGCAAAAGAATACACAAATAACCATAGAAACAAATATGCAGTGGAAATAACACTTCATTTCATTAATAAATAACTGAAACTTGTTTACATACAGAATGGAAATAAACTAGCTAGAGTGCTGGTAGCTTATCTCTGAGAAGAGATGTGGCGGCTACATGCCTTTGAACTCTGTGTTACAATGAGGCTCGAAGGGCTATATATTATTGAGAAACAATGGAAACCCTACACATCCAAAAACCTAACCCTAGGAGGTGAAACGCCTTAATGTGGGCCCCGTTGGGTAACTTGGTACATCAATTTCCCAGGGTCGTAACTTTAGCATACTACCTCCATTTGACGTGCATGATATATCGTTAGAAAGATCTATTTAAGGACTACATCCATAAAGAGAAAATTCCAAGTCCAAAATGAACTCATATTTTCCCGACCATTCGATGCCAAAAAAACGTCGTTTAGGGCCTCTAAACGGCTTCGGAAGTTTAGGACCCGAAAACTGCCAAAAATAGTAAATTGTGCTACAATTAAGGAAACTGGAAAACTGAAAGAAACAATGGTGGGGGTCCAAGAGGAATAGGTGGGTGGCCACCAATATCCTCCTAGATCATTCAGAAAAAATAAAAAGGATTTTGAGATTATACAGAAGGATAAGGCAGGCATTGGTCTGTGGGTTCTTTGCTACTCACGGGGAGGATAACATCCCCAGTTGGAGCTAGCTGTTAGCACCATTTCTGGTTAGTAGTTGGAAAAGTAGAAAACCAAAGGAGAAATAAGGAAGGATGTGAATAATTTTTGTAATGTGACCAGAGGTATGTTAGAAGGTGCTAAAAGAATAATAAATGGGTTATTTATAAGGTTTAAATCATGGTTCAAGATGTAGAGATATGTTAAATAAAAATCCGCACCTATGTTATCATATTACAGGTTCTAGTGGTGTAGATATGTAAATAGGAAGATCTACGACTGTCATTAAATACACTAGCCAAATATGCATGAAAGAAGAGGTTTAGGCAACCAACAGAATGAGATAAAAATGAGAAAATATCAACGGTCATGTGAAAAAGGTGAAATAGATTTGCGGTTGAGATTGATTACGCTGGTGGAAGTAGCACGAACAAAATAAACTTTTCCAATCAGTGGAAAAGCTTACACGTCACATAAATCAATGGTGGAGATAAAAAAGAGAACATGATCGACGGCACACAAACGTTCCATTGGGTGAACATGCATGGGGAAAGTTAAGTTTGAAATCAACGAAAATCGGTATAACCCACATAGATCAATGGTTGAGATCAATTATTGATCAAGATCAACGATTGCAGATCATTTCACAGATTTAAGTTGCACTGAGAGAATAAATGTTGAGATCAACGAAATGGATTAAAGGGCCCGTAGGATCGAGGGTGTAGATTTGGTGATGAAAATATCTACGGTCCAAAGGTATTCAACTACTATAAGATGCACGTATATAATTTTTATAAACCTCAGCAGAATCGGTTAAAGGGAAAAAGTAATCAAAGGCTGATATTAATGCCGATGAAGATCTACGGCAGAGGTTAAATCCAGTGGAGAAAGATGCATTTTGTTTGTAAATTTGGATATGAGCAGAATATTTAAAGGCCTGGATTAATCAACGGTTGAGATTCATGGAGAATGAGATCAATGGATATTTGCTAATCTGCTGATGAAAGGTGCAAGTCGATTAATTTCTGGATGGGTGATAGTAAATTAGCAAAAAAATATATGGTGGTGACCAAAGGGATGATGGATCTACGGCTATGTAAATATCCACAACTAAGAATTGTAGGGAGGCTAAAGTTCAATAGGGAGGCGGAATTGGGAAGATAAGGTTAAAACAATGACCAAGATATATGGATAGAGATAAAAAGAGATCAGATCTACGAATAGAGGGAGATTCACATGGGAAAGATATATGAAGAATAACAAATGATTCTGAAACATAAAATACTATAAAAGGAAAGCATGTGGAGGAGGGCCATTTGTCTTTTTGTGCATTGGAAGAAGAAATCTCAGTGTGCATAGAAGAATCCAACTCAGATAGATTCAAGTCCACCGTTCAGCTGACTAGGTAGTGCACTTTTCACTTACCAAACATTATGAAAATGGATAGTGGAGGGGAAATAGAAACTCAGGCCCTTGAGTTTCATAAAATTGAAGAGGCGTTTGAGGACATGGATAGTGAAATTTTCGATACCTTGTTATCTTTTGGCTCCATTTACCATTTGCAAGCTAAGTTGAAAACATTTAAAGATCATGGTAAATACACACATGGTGTTTACAGGTCCCATTTTGATTTTTTCTGTCTGGAGCAAACCCTAACTTTTCCTGATTTCATAGACTGGTGCACTTCTAATTATTCCTATTCTAAGAGAGTAATTATGGATGCGTCCAATACTAAAATTTTGTGTCATGTCAGCTCGTTAGTCGTTCATAATTCCCTTGTAGTTCCCTCCACATTCACCCAAAATTGTGAATATTTCAGCGAAGAAAACCTGGTCCAGTAATTCTGAGAAGAAACCATTGAACATAAACAATCATTTCTCACTACTTGTTTTAAGCCAGATGTACCCCTACAAGATCAAGCCTTTCCTCTAGATACTACTTTGTTTAATGTTGAAACCAAGTTAGTCATTTCACTAATGAGCCATTTCTTAGGTTTGTATACAAACAAGTATGTCACTGAGCTCTTAATGAGTCTTATTTTCAGAGTTAGTACCAGTCATCCCAGCCATTTTTCCTTAAGTTTGACGAATTCCTAGCTGAGAGCATGCACTCTCTGGTGAATTTCCACAGTACAAAGTATTTCAGATTCCAGCCTAATTTAGTAAGAATGTTCCTGTTTTACAATGAAGAAAATTTGCAACTACAAGAGATGGTTTTGACTGATGATATCAACAAGAGTTTCTTCAAATACGTGAACATTTTAATGGCTGAAGTTTACAAGGTATTTTTCTAGAACAATTTTCCTAGAGTTTTTCCAGCAATGATGGAATTTTTGTAGTTTTCGCCATACAAGAGAATTGGTGATTGGTTTTTATTTGAAGAACACAGGTTCATAAGGATATATGGATTCACTCATGAACCATATATCCTACCTACATTTCTCAATTCGTGAGTATTTTCACTAGAGTTGATCAGACAAAAACTAATTGTGGAAAACGAACATTTTATAAGTTTCAAAAAAGATTCAGCGATTAAATTTCCTTGGGTGGTTGGACCATTCAGCATTAAAAGTAAAGCTGCATTGCCTATAGTAGAAATCTTGCTTAAGGAGATGGGATTTCATACAAATTTTGAAATAAATTATGACCCCGATCACATCATTTCTATAAGGAAGCAAGTGAATAAGAACAAGACATTTGAACATCAAGAGGTTGAAGGCTTGGATGAAAGGGAAAACTGGTCAGATTATCCTTTGTTAGTGCAAAATGAGGATGATATGTAGCAAGATTCCATATCACCAGTGCATGATACTAATGTCACATAGCCAGATTCATTGGCTATTGTCCCAGCACCACAGGTAACTACTCCTATTGCTAGTCATTCTGAAATGACTAATAAAATAAATTTTCTAATGCTATGGAAACAGAGCATGAAGATAATTTAGCAAGATCAAAGAAACAAAAGGTTGAAGTGGAAGGTGAAAAAGAATGAAGGGAAGAAAACAGCAAATGAAGGCGAAAGGCCCAACTTTTGAGATAAAGGAGTATGCTTTCTCGGAGACTCTTGAAGAATCTACAACTCAATTCAAGACCAGAGCAAAGTTGTTTGATAAGTATATAGATTACAAAGAAAAATCAATGTATGAATATTTGAAAATATATGTTGAGGTAAGAAAAATATCAAATAAGGATGTCTCTTTGGTCACTGTTAGGGATCATACTCAAAACACGTTAAACCTATCAGTAGCCACCAAGAACAAAGTAGCAGAAAGGAGGATGAATCTGGAAAATATTGTTGTGCCAGATATGATCCATTTACATAAGAAGACTAGAGGGGTCATATACATTGATCTGCTCGAAGCATCCCTAAAGGTGTCTAGGTTACAATCCACCAAATCTAAAATTGAAAATCAATTGAGACAGGAGAAGGTGGAAAATAAAGCATACCAACAACAGATTAATAAGCTTTAAGGAGATTTATTGACTGTTGAAAGTGATACAAATAAAGGAGGAGAAACTCAAAAGTTGCTTACAGAAAAAGAAAATAATATTCAACTGTTGAAAAAGAAGCTGAAAATCCCTGCCACTCAGCTTATTCAAGCTTCAAATCTTACAGAGCTAGATAAAGAGAAAGAAACATTGAATTATGAGCTCAACAACTACAAAGAAAAAATTATGAAGTTTGTTGAAGAAAAAATAGAATGGGAGAAATAAAGGGTGTTGTTTATAGATAATGTGAAAGACCTCAAGCAAAAGCAAGCTGAGTTAGAGAAGGAAGCAAATGAAAAAGGAAAGGAACCTGAGGTACAAATCATTCCACCTCCTACATAAGCTAATGAGGAATCCATTGTGCAGGCAATGTCCCAGGTTATCCTGAGAGAATTAGAGATTGGTGGATTTAAGAATCAAAATAAAAATTTAGAAAATGCATCCCTAAAGAAAGAGGAAGTGTAACGTCCCCAACCCTCCGACCGACGAAGAGGACGTTACCATACCATTATCTATCCCGGGCAACTAGCCCCATGAACATAAACACATAAAAACTAAAATGCTTTGAACTAAACACACATACATTATTACCATACAGTGGAAGCAAAACCATAAATTCAAGCATTTGACATGTTCATTGTAATTCATTAAACAATAAATGCAATTGTAGAGATGAAATAGACAAGAATACTTATCTTTGAATGAAGCTCCCCGCAACCAGCTATGTTGCTGCAATGTTCCACCCAACCATAGGCCAGTGTGCTCCTTAATCTCTCATTAACACTGCCACCCCCCAAGCTGGGCATGATTCCCCAAGGAATAAGGAAACTAAGCAGGCTCACACATAGCCAAATATACACAACTCAGCCAAGCCAACATAGTTGGGTTTATCAGGCCATCAGGGAGATGTGAAAATCTGACTGCTAAGCTAGTGGGATCACTAAAGAGCTAAGGAAACCTGCACCAGAACTAGCCTGACTTCTAGGACACCCACACACACCCAACACAAGGAATCAGTCCCTTCTCTACTACACAGTCCCTCAGGCCCTGACTTCCCTTCTAGTGCTATTCAGGGGTTGTGGAGAAGAAAGCTAGCCCTCTAGATCTGTCTATGAGGCTACCAAACACACCAGGTTTATCAAGCATACCAAGCCTTCATTCCCACTCCCATACAGTCCAAAGACCAACCACTGCATACACACATCAAAATCAAGCAATTCATAGCTCTGTGAAAGAAAAACGAAACATTACGGCAACCAAATGGTGATACACAGCTCATACTGAGCTAGACGATCTCAGAGTTGTTCTTGGCCCTAACATGGCCAAAACAACTCAGCAACAACCCATACTCATGGGAAGATAACAGCGATTTCTCAGCTGCGTGAGGAAGGAAAATGCCACCTGCGTGAAGGTGAAATTCGCATGCCTAGACCCACAACGTGAAGAGAAATATACACAACAAAATCACAAAAACGAAAATTAACCCACAACAACTTCCATCCGTTTGAGAGAGAGACCCCGTGGATTTCTGATGATGAGGAAAAATAAACATCTAGGGCACAAAATCGGGATTAAAAACTTCATACAGCAAAATCGTGAAGGTAAGGTCCCACACACAGGGAGAAATCATGAATTCCCAAGAACAACTCTCCCATCTCTCTGCGTGAGTGAAAATAGAAGAATGGGGGTCGTGGTGGTTTCTCCTACCCACATGAGGGTCAATCAGCTTCTTGGTGGAGTGTGCATGTGGAAAAGGACTGACAGTCCTGCCACACCACTGTCCATGCAATAACTTCCCAACTAACATCATAGGATTTTAATTTGGTAGTTGACTGATTGAGACAAGGAAAGGTGAGTAAGTCAAAAGGGTGGGTGACAACTAAATGGGTTTAACAACTGACACATGGCTTTTCCCCATTGGCCCCAAGGGTTAAATAATTTCACTCCCTATCCTTAGGAAAATAATGCCATTTTCATTATGGTTGCATTGACATAGCTGGTTGTGGGTCTTTTTAATTAAAATGCATGTTTACATGATGCCAAATTTAATATGTGCCGGATAGCACGATATACCATTGGCAAAAATTTTAATCGTTGGAATGTAACACACTAAAATCAATGGTGGGGATTTTGCCTTTAGCTCCACACCACGATCAATTACAATATATACATTATATACATTTTAATGCAAACAGGGTCAAAACCAAGGTGTTACATTCCCCTCCCCCTTCAATAGCACTGTCCTCAGTGCTCTACAAAATGTGAACAAAATGCTACAATGGTACCGCCTCAGTGTTCCATAGAATTGAACAAAAATGGATGGGCCAATTGCATGGCATCCTCCAGCTCCCATGTATCCTCTTCAGGACCGTAGTGCTCGCATTGCACCTTTACCTACCCTATGGCTCGATTCCATAGCATTGTGACCTTCCTGTCAAGGATGCGCATTGGCTCGATTTGGAACTCTCCCTCGGGTTCCACCTGAATCACATCCCAATTTATTACATGGTTAGGATCATGTACATATTTCTTAAGCAAAGAAACATGAAAAACATTATGAGCTCTAGTGCTAGTAGGCAATGCAAGTCTATATGCGATTGGACCTATTCTTTCAAGCACTTCAAACGACCCACAATATCTAGGTGACAACTTGGCACAACTTCCAAGCTTCAAGGAAATCTTATTTTCCCTCACTCTGAGGTAAACATGATCCCCAACACTGAACTCTCTGTTCATCCTATGCTTATCTCCATAACTTTTCTGTTTGTCCTGTGCTTCTTTTAGATTCTGTCTTATCTTTACAACCTCCTGCTCCATCTCCTTGAGCAATTATGGACCAAGCACAACCCTATTCACTGGACTATCCCAAGTCACTGGTGTCCTACACCTTCTGCCATACAAAGCTTCATACAGACTCATCCCCAAGGATATCTTCTGTCCATTGTTGTAAGAAAAATCTACCAAGTGTAGATAATCTTCCCACTTGGTTGGTTTGTCCCTCACATACATATGAAGCATGTCTTCAAGCACTTGATTAACTCTCTCTGTCTGCCCATCGGTCTGAGGATGGTAGGCGGTGTTGAAGTTCAACTTTGTACCCAAATCTGCAAACAACCCCTTCCAGAAGTTGGAAGTGAACTTGACATCCCTGTCAGAGACTATTGCCTTAGGAAATCCATGCAATTTGAAAATATTTCATGAAGATCTTTGCAATGTCATCAATCTTATGCATAGACTTAACTAGTATAAAATGTGCTGCCTTTGTCAACTTGTCCACCACAACCATGATGGAATCATGTTGTCTCCAAGTCATTGGCAATCCTGTAATAAAATCCATGGAAATAATTTCCCATTTCCATTCTAGAACTGGCAAAGGCTGCAACAAACCTGCGGGGTGTTGATGCTCAACCTTTACCTGCTGACATTTCATGCACCTTGAAATATATTCAGCCATGTCCTTTTTCATTCCTGGTCAAAAGTACTGCTTTCTGGCTGTAGCAATTGTCTTCTGATATCCTGGGTGATCAGAATATGGAGCTTGATGGATTTCATCCATAACAACTCTCCTTATATCTGCTACATTTGGAATATAAATTCTGCCTTTATAAGTAAGAAGTCCATCTTCTTCCAACTTATATCCCTCATACCTCTTCTCAAGACTTTGCTGCTGCAATTTGTCTTTTACTTGTTCATACAATTCATCTCCAGCAGTATGATTAACAATCTGCTACCTCAAATCGGATTGGAAAATAATAAGAGATGCCACACGCATTTCCTACACCTTCCTGCTGAGTGCGTCAACTACCTTGTTCTCTTTTCCCTTTATGTGCTTGATTTCAAAATCAAACTCACATAAAAAATCTAGCCATCTCACTTGCCTAGCATTCAGAGTAGGCTGATCAAACAAATACTTTAGACCGCAATGGTCTATCCTTAGCTCAAATCTTCTGCCCATCAAGTAATGCCTCCACATATTGAGAGCATGTACTATGGTTGCAAGCTCTAGATCATGAGTGGCATAGTTTTTCTCATGTTCCTTCAACTTTCTTGATTCATAACATATCACGTGGTTGTCTTGCATAAGGACTCCTCCAAGCCCTTGTCCGCATGCATCGGTACATACCACAAAATCTTTTTCTGGGTATGCAACCTTCAATACTGGTGCACTGGTGAGAAGGTTCTTCAACTGCTGGAAGCTTTATTCACACCTTGATGTCCATTCAAACTTTATCCCCTTCTTTTGCAAAGAAGTGATGGCATATGCAACTTTGGAGAATCCTTCAATGAATCTCCTGTAGTATCCTACAAGTCCCATAAAAGATCTTACATTTGTCACATTTCTTGGAGTAGGCCAATTCATAATGGCTTCAATATTTTCAGGGTTCACAGATATACCCTCTTCTGAGATAATGTGACCCAAATACTGAATTCTATCTCTATAGAAGTCACACTTGCTCAGCTTTGCATACAGCTGATGCTCCCTGAGCAATTGCAATGTCAATATCAAATGCTCTTCATGCTCTTCCTCATTCTTAGAATAAATAAGAATGCCATCAAGGAAAAAAAGAACAAACTTGTCCAAATACCTGCTGAAGACACTGTTCATAAGGCACATAAATGTAGCTGGTGCATTTGTGAGACCAAATGGTACCACTACAAACTCATAATGTCCATACCTTGTTCTGAAGGCTGTATTATGAATGTCTTCATCCTTTATTCTCACCTGATGGTAACCAGACCTCAAGTCAATCTTGGAAAATACCTTTGCTCCTCTCATTTGATCAAAGAGGTCATCAATCCTAGGCAACGGGTATTTATTCTTCACAGTGACTTTGTTTAGCTGTCTGTAATCAATGCACAACCTGAGTGTACCATATTTCTTCTTTACAAACAGAACTAGTGCTTCCCAAGGAGACACAATCGGCTTGACATACTTCTTCTCCAACAACTCTTGCAGTCGCATCTTCAGTTCTAGCATCTTACGTGTACTCATTCTGTAAAGTGTCTTGGACACTGGTGCTGCTCCTGGCACAAGTTCAATTGTGAAATCAATGTCCCTCTTTGGAGGAAGCCTTGTAATCTCATCAGGAAACACATCCTTGAGTTCCTGCAACACATGAAAGTCCTCCAACCTAGGAGTTTCATTCTCTCTTGCCTCCAAAATATGAGCTGCATACAACTGGCAACCTTTCCTACAGAACTTCTTCAACTGCATTGCTGAAACCTACCTTACTAAAATAACCTTTGGAATACCTTTTACCACTACCGGGTTCCCTTCTTCATCCATGCTTTCAAAAGTCTTATTGTAACAGTCAAGCTTTACCTTGTGAGCTTCTAACCAATCCATTCCAATGAGAACATCATAGGAACTAAGGGGTAGAACATTCAGATCTACACAAGTGACCAATCCATTCATAACCAATGGACACTTCTCTACCACTTCACTAACCTTTCTCTTAGTTCCAGTGGCTAGCTGAACTAACCAATATTTTCTATGCTTTACTTTCTTAAAAGCACAAATCTCCACTACTCTAGGGGTAATGTAATTGTGAGTAGAACTAGGGTCAATCAAAATAGAAATATATTGCTCAACAATCTTACCTGCAAATTCAACGACAGTTGACTGGTGATCTTCCTAGCGGTCCTCCAGTGCTACATAAATCCTAGGGATGACCCTTGCTACTTGACCCACTGTTTCTGCTTCTTGAATGTTATAAGTTGGCCTTGCAGTCTCATTCTCGAGTGGACAATTTCTGCGCATGTGGGGTCCTCCAAATTTCCAACATTGGAGTGGTCCTCTATTCTATTGTGGATCTTTAGGATTTTCTCCTATCACTCCAACTGGCTTACTCGCAACTTGGGATGGCTGCTTTTTGCTGATTCCTGAAGTTAGAAGGTTTGAAACCCTTCTTCCTTTGGTCAAACTTCTAATTCTTCTTGTCCTTCCATGTCTTATGATAATCAAGTTTTCCTTTGCTTTGCTCATAGCAATACTTAGCCTTCCTTATTTCTTCTTCAAGAGTTCTAGGTTCATAAAACTCAATTTTGTCTCTGTAAGACTGAGGCAATCCACTCAGAAAATGTTAGACCTTCACCTTTTCATCTTTGATGTACCTGACATACCTCAACAATTCCAAGAACTTATTTGCATACTCTTCCATGGTCTGCTGTCCCAATCTCAGCTCATGGAATTCTTTAATCTTATCATCATAGTACCTGTCAGAGAGGTAATTCTGCTTGAAATACTTCTTGAATTTTTTCCACTTAAGTCTCCTTTCACTGATCCTATTTACTTGCTTGAAGTGCTCCCACCAAATGGATGCCCTTTCATTCAGATTGAATATGGAAACCCTTTCCTTCATGTTTCCTGAATAATCCTGAACTTGGAAGTACTTATTTATCCCAAGAAGCCAAGCTTCAGCCTATTGTACAGTCTTTACCTCACTGTCAAATGTAGGAGGTTTAGCTTTCTTAAATTCATCTCGAGAGTGATCCCTATGGTGCCTCCTTCTCTTGCCCTTGCGAGAAGAAGAGCTTGAATCCCCACTGGATTCTTCCAAGTCAGATGATCTACTAGAAGTCTATCTTCTTCTCCTAGTACTCCTCTTACTGCCTTCTGGTTTTACTGTACCTTGTCCAGAGTCTATTTTTCTTTGCAAGTATGTCAAACTCTGCAACATAGCAACATTCAATTGATGCTCATCTGATGCTGCTCTTCTGGGGCTTTAATCAAGCTTCTCATGGTGGCTGCAATATCTGGCAGTGTCTCTTGGAATCTCCTTCCATTAGACTCTATGTCATCATTTACAACTCAGACATTTTCTCCCATGGCATCTCGCGCACGCTTGTAGGAATCCTGAGCATCATATCCGTCATGGGTTCTCATGGCTAAACCACAACTTACTTTACCAAACCGCACTACTTGGAATACTGCCCTTGAAGGTGACTATGATTCTGCAAAATGTGTTAGTAACACAACTGTTCACTACATATCATCATACAATTCGGAATTACTTACCTTCTCTTGGAAAAATCATACAATGACAACTTTGCCCAAAACACAAAAATTTCTTCCTCAAGGAACGACTGTCTGAAGGGAACGGCGAGGGTCAAGGGGGCTTGCCCCCTTGTGGCTGCAGGGCGGGTCAAGGGCAGCGCCCTCATTTTTTTTTTTTTGTAAATCTTTGATTTTCATGCAATCTGGCACATAAGGTCGCTGTCATTTTTCTCCTTTTCGTCCCTGTAAATCCACTGAAAAACTGCTGAAAATCCCACTGAAAAACTCAGACTTTTTTTTGTCATATCGGATCTCTTCCCAACTAGCCATCCAATCTGTCGGATCACTAGTTGACCACACTTATGATGCCTTATTGGGTGAGTCTTCATCTATCTTCTAATGCCCATCAGCTAATCAATCCTCTATTTTTTTTTCGACGCCTCGGATCGATCATCTTTTCTTTTTCGAGATGCCTCAGAGGGCTTCACCCGAGAGCCATCGGAATACTTTTTCCGATATTTCCTATACTTAGAAAAATTTCTGAATTTTTCTTCTTATCTTCTTCTTCTTTCCACCGCCACGTTGGCTTCCTTCCGGTGAGCCTTGCTGAAACCTCGGCTCTGCCTAGCCGAGAGCTTCGACTCCTCCCGGCCGAGAGCTTCAACTTCCTTCATATTTTCTCTTTCGGCGTCATCGGAAGCCCTTCGGCCAACTGAGCTGACGTATCAGCTGGCTTCAGCAAACGTCTTCCGACGATTTTGATACTTCGATTTTTTTTTCAAAATTTTCCTCTTCGTTTTCCTTGTCGGTTGTGTCTCGGCTCAACCCATTCGAGACCATCGGTTCCTTCCAGCGGAGACGTTCGACTCCTTCCAGTCGAGAGCTTCGGCTCCTCCCAGCTGAGACTTCTAATAAAATTTTTTGAACTTAGAAATTTTTGAAATTCTCTTCGCTGGGTTCTTTATTAGATGGACTTCCGGCTAGGTTATCTGATGTATCATATGGAATTTTTCCTAGGTTATCCAATGTATCGGATAGGCTTTAGCCTAAGCCATCCGACATTTTTCATACTTGAATTTTTTTTGAAATTTTCTTGTCATTCACATTTTTTTTTCTCTGCTGGGAAGAGGGAAAGCTGCCTCTGTTAGCTGATTTCCTTGGCCCATAGAGGCCCAATATTGCAAACTTGAGGCTCTGATACAACACTGTAATGTCCCCGATCCTCCAACTGGCGAAGAGGACGCTACCATACCATTATCTATCCCAGGCAACTAGCCCCATGAACATACACACATAAAAACTGAAATGCTTTGAACTAAACAAACATACATTATTACCATACAGCGGAAGTAAAACCATACATTCAAGCATTCGACATGTTCATTGTAATTCATTAAACAGTAAATGCAATTACAGAGATGAAATAGACAAGAATACTTATCTTTGAATGAAGCTCCCCGCAACTAGCTATGTCGCTGCAACGTTCCACCCAACCATAGGCCAGTGTGCTCCTTAATCTCTTAGCAACACTGCCACCCCTGAGCTGAGCATGATTCCCCAAGGAATAAGGAAACTAAGCAGGCTCACACATAGCCAAAGATACACAACTCAGCTAATCCAACACAGTTGGGTTTATCAGGCCATCAGGGAGCTGGAAAAGGATGACTGCTAAGCTGGTGGGCTCACTGAAGAGCTAAGGACACATGCACCAGAACTAGCCTGACTTCTAGGACACCCACACACACCCAACACAAGGAATCAGTCCCTTCTCTGCTACATAGTCCCTCAGGCCCTGACTTCCCTTCCAATGCTATTCAGGGGTTGTGGAGAAGGAAGCCAACCCTCTATCTCTGTCTATGAGGCTCCCAAACACACCAGGTTTATCAAGCATACCAAGCCTTCATTCCCACTCCCATACATTCCAAATACCAACCACTACATACACACAGCAAAATCAAGCAATTCATAGCTCTGTGAAAGAAAAAGGAAACATTACGATGGCCAAATGGTGATACACAGCTCAGACTGAGCTAGACAATTTCAGAGTTGTTCTTGGCCCTAACGTGGCCAAAACAACTTAGCAACAACCCATACTCATGGGAAACCAACAACGATTTCTCAGCTGTGTGAGGAAGGAAAATGCCACCTGCGTGAAGGTGAAATTCGCATGCCCAGACCCACAACGTGAAGAGAAATATACACAACAAAATCACAAAAATGAAAATTAACCCACAACAACTTCCATCCGTTTGAGAGAGAGACCCCGTGGATTTCTGATGATGAGGAATAAAAAACATCTAGGGCCCAAAATCGGGATTGGAAAATTCATACAGCAAAATCGTGGAGGTAAGGTCACACACAGGGAAAAATCGTGAATGCCGAGGAACGGCTCTCCCAGCTCTCTGCATGAGTGAAAATTGAAGAATGGGGGTTGTAGTGGTTTCTCCTACCCACATGAGGGTCAATCAACTTCTTGGTGAGTGTGCATGTGGGAAAGGACTGACAGTTGTGCCACACCACTGTCCATGCAATAACTTCCCAACTAACATCATAGGATTTTAATTTGGTAGTTAACTGATTGAGACAAGGAAATGTGAGTAAGTCAAAAGGGTGGGTGACAACTAAATGGGTTTAACAACTGACACATGGATTTTCCCCATTGGCGCCAAGGGTTAAATAATTTCACTCCCTAGCCTTAGGAAAATTATGCCCTTTTCATTATGGTTGCATTGACATAGCTGGTTGTGGGTCTTTTTAATTAAAATGCATGTTTACATGATTTAAAATTTAATATGTGCCGGATAGCACTATATACCATCGAAAACAATTTTAATCGCCGGAATGTAACACTATAAAATCGATGGTGGGGCTTTTGCCTTTAGCTCCACACCACGATTAATTACAATATATACATCATATACATTTCAATGCAAACGGGGTCAAAACCGGGGTGTTACCGGAGGAGAGAAAGGCCACGGAGAATAAATGTAAAGACCCCCCGGAGAATAATGATAAACTGATGAAGCAGTTGACTAGACAAGTGTCTGTTCAAGGAACTAAGCATATCATCTGGGATATGATTATAGCAAAAGCAGGAAAACTCACATTAGAGGAAATTTTAACTCAAAATGGGCCTTTTAACTCTAATTCAAATTCCCTGTCATCATGTGTTAGGTAATGAAATTGGTTTAAATTTGAAATACCGTATAGGTCTTAAACACCTTTTTAATATAAATTTGGGGATAGGTATCATAAAAAAAACTATTTTTTTGTTTGTATTTTCGACATATCTCCCCGTGTTTTTACTCAAATTTCGATCTGGAGAGCTCGTTGGATGCAAAATTATATTATGCATCCAACAAGTATCCACTTGAAATATTTTTTATGGACTCCTCTATCCCAAAAATAAGAAATACCTGAAAAAACGTGATGATGATGTCATCATCATATTTTTTAGGTATTTCTTGTTTTTGGGGTAGCGGGGTTCGTCAAAAGTATGCCGAGTGGGTACTCGTTGGATGTGGAATTTAATTCCGCATCCAATGAGCTCTCCCGATTGAAATTTGAGTAAAACCACGGGGAGATATGTTGAAAATACAAACAAAAAAATTAGTTTTTTTCTTTTCTTCCTCCAAAATTAATAAATATTATTTTATTATTTTAACTATTATTTTATTAGTTTTTTTTAGAAGGGCCATTTTGAGTTGAAATTTCCTCTAATGTGCCTTATCTCAATTACATATTAGATAAATAAACTGTTAAACAGGTTGGTAGACAAAGTTGTATGACAGTGAAAGAAGTTTTGAATAAGAATCCCATTGACACGGCTAATAACATAGTCAGTTTTCTGAATAGCTTGTTAGAAGATGATTTAAAGACTACATGGATAAAATACATGAACTTAGTTATCACTTGGGCAAGGAAATTTGGGGGTAAACATCAACATCTTGACACAGCACAAGCCAAAATTGATATAATGCAACATCTAGTCAAGATGTTTATTGAATTGGTCACACCTGTATTTAAAAGGGGTTTACCTTTCTTCTGGGAAGAAAGTGGTAAACTGTTTTCTCAGGTAGAATACCATGCACAATTGGTCAGATGCAGACTGGACCATAATTTTTTTAAATATATGCAACAATATTTGTGTGGGAAGACAATAATGGATAAACCGTTTGAATATTTTGAGATATTACATGCTTTCAGAGCCAGTGGTGCACAGCTTCCAGATATTTCTTATATGGACCACGTGGAACTAAGGTGCTGGCAATGGAAATGGACAACTTGGAGTTGCCAACTGTCGACCAATGGAAGGCAGGTGAAAAATATGGAAAAACCAAATATAGGCTGCATGGATGAAGACTTGTTGAATATTTATTGAAGACCATTTGAAGATTTATTAGTTAACAACTTATAGTTTATTTTCTAAGCAGTTATTAGTTAGGGAACCAAAATGACAAATGTAAAAGGGTAGTTATTTTCCTATTTTTAGCATAGAGTTAGTTATCATCTAATGGAGCATAATCATGTTTTTACATTGTAACAAGGGTTGGAACCCATGAGAAATTTTCCATTGTGACTGAGATCCAAAGACTAATAAATTTGCAGAGCCGAAGCAGGCCTTTTGACAAAGATTCCCATGTTATCATCTTTTTTGTCTGTACTTTCTTTCCTTGTGTGTATGTGTTTCATGCTTAAACTTACATTTTGTTTTCCTTTCATTCTTGAATGAGTTTACAATGGTCCAAGTTTCATATTCATATGCTCTGTTCTATTACTTTTAAGCAACCACAAAACCTTTCATCTAAATTTAATGGTGGATTCATCCTTGATAGATGCCCACATTAATGGATTGTCTCTAAAATTCCTCTATATCACTAGAAAACATGCATTTTGACTGTGAAGTAGTAACTGACTTACCTCTGTTAAATTTCCTTTGCCCATGACTCCATGCCCAATGTCCTCATTATTGTATTCTTATTGTACGCACATAGAACAACAACATAATGCTTTACAACATATACAAAGGAGATTTATATGACCTAGAACAATTCCAGTTTACTATCTACAACCATCTATAAAATTACTTTCTGAACTAAAATCATTTTTTGACAAACTGATCCATTTCCATAAGCGGGACAATATGAGGATCATCAGACATGAATGGCTTGTTCGGAACAATGACATCCTTCCAAACCTGGATTTCAATTGGTGTTGTCAATGTCATGCATCACCTTGTATATATGAGAGGCAATGAGATGCTTCTAAACAACTTCCAATTTTGTATGTTCAATGTCTTCATCAATGCTATATATGTGTGTGTGTGTAGTTGTATCTAAACTGTACATACAAATTTTGGTTTAAATTTTCAAACCTGATAAAAAGCATACGATGTTCGTATGCTTTTGATTCCAATTGTACTAGCAGTACTTGAAACAACCCAAAACCATGAATGAATTCTGACTTTACTTTTTTGCAAATATGATTTGTCTTTATCTTACTATTTGGTATTTGTCTGTCTTAAATTTTCAAACCAGATGAAAAGCATACAATGTTTGAGGATACAATGTTCGTATGCTTTTGATTCCAATTGTACTAGCAAGGCTCGAAATATGTTTTGTCTTTGTATTGGTATTTGACTTATTTGCTAATGAAATTTTTTTTGTGGCATCAATTATGTACTTGGAATTTTGTTCCTTCTTCATGGAATTGAAGATTTGGTTCTTCTTGCAAATGTAACATGTTATGCATTGATTATCATTAATGCATCTATGTATAACATTTCATTCTCTTTTTCAAGTTAAGTGTCACACAAATACAAACTTCTCCATAGCGAATGTTCATATTACCAAATTTCATATTTATTCAACATGCACCTATTTTCTTAACATTAATTTTTATATTGATTGACATTAATGCATCTTTGTATAAAATTTCATTCTCCTTTTCAAGTTAAGTGTCAAACAAATGCAAACTTCTCCATAGTGAAATTTCAGATTACCAAATTTCATATTTATTCAACGCGCGCCTATTTTCTTAACATTAATTTTTATATGCATGTTGTCAGGATACTATGACATTTACAAATGATATGTATCCTTACCATGTGTTTATGTTTTATCTTATTATTTTTTTGTTGTTTTATATAATTGAATAATAAGTCATACTTTTTATTATTATTGTGAATAACTATTTTTATGCATATGCCCTCATTTATTGCTTTTGCATTTTGAACAATCTGAAATGACATCTAAATACAATGGTACAACGTGTTGCATGAAATAATAAGTTTGTGCTTATTACTTCTTTGTTTATCAGGCATAAACAATACAAATACATAACTGACAATTGGACAAACAATAAAGGACATAACAACAAAGAAAATCCAGTGAAGGACAACAAAATAAGGTGAGGTCTGGACAAAGTATAATAGACATAACAAATACATGTACGACAAATAATAGGTTAGCATCTTTGCATTTGCATAATTGTTTCAATATTTCAAAGTTTGTCTGAGAAGAAATGCATCACATCTTTATGAACCATTTCAAAAGTAGAAGTTAAATATACAAGCAAATTAGAACAAGTTAGCAACTCTGCATTTGCATGATTGCTCAACATTTCATTTTTGTCTTAAAAGAGTTGAATCACATATTTATGAACCATTTCAAAAGTAGGAGTTAAATATACATGCAAAGAAGGCCACAATTTGTAATTAGGTTCTATTTCATCACTACAAGCACTTTGAGAGGAAATTGCTTCAAAATGACAAGCATAGTAAATGTTGATAATTATAAGAAAAAGTGCAACATAGAAGGTAGCATTGATGATGTCTTAGAAGGAGAAGGCATTTTTAGGTTACATGGATTCCCATTCAGGTCAGGAGACTGTTTATTTGATACTTTACAAGTACTATTGCATTTTCACTACACATCCATCGAATTATGAAATGGATTGATAGACCATTTCCTAGAATGCTTAGGAAAAAACAATACAGAGGCACTCGAGTCATATCAATATGATATTTCCCCATATTTCTTGTATTGATTGCCTGGAATATTTGATATTGAGACATATCTTTGCAAAATGTGATTGTTTACATCTATGGATCTAAATGAAATGCAAAGAGGACTATGGGGAGATACATTTTGCATACGTTGGGTAGCAAAGTGGATGAATACATCAATTGGAATTTGGTCACTAACTAGGAAGACTAGATATTTGTTTTTCAATGCAACTGCAAATAGAAATCCATATTGCATCTTGTTTCATGATGCTAACCCCTCCAGTGGTCACTGTGAGCCTTTACTGTATAAGAAATTGACAATATGCAATTTTGAACCACACAGTACTTATTTGTCATTGATATGCAAAGAACTTGAGCATAATTGGAACTACATTGCAAATGACATGAATCTGTATGGCTTAAACACAACAACTAGATACATATCCAACTGTGCGGACAATTTGTTCAATTCAATCTTCCACCTAATAGAAACTGAGTTCACTGTACAATCATTTCGCAATGCAATTATGGCTGGTAATAAATTTGCAATGCATTGTCTTAGAGAACATTTATCAACTAATGTTCTACATAATGTGAGAGCAATCACAAACTGGAGAGGATATTCAATAAATATGGCAATGCCATATGAATAAGGTAAAATAGAGCGTGGACCATTTTGTTTCCAATGGGTATGTATCATCTTCAATGCAAACATCAGGGTATGGTCCTCTAACAATAGGACCGTAACAAGCTTATACTCATCTAATACAAACTATAGTGAAACATATGACATAGTATTGTTTGATACAGAAACATATTATATACATTATGATCCAATGATAATGAAAAACTACAATGCAAATCACATTTTCATTGCAATGATTCAACAACATGACAAAGAAAAAGGAATATAGGCGATCAATTAATAAAAAGAGGAAAATATAACATATTCCATGTGCAGTGCAATGACCTGAATAAACACTCACCTAAGAGATAGAAATCAAATCACTGTAAACTGGAACAAATTACACCCACGAGAATAATAACAATAAGCAATGAAGGATTATGCATTGCAGATTATCAAAACAGACCCAACTTGAACAACAATGACAATCAAACACCCAATAACACTACAACAATGACAATGTGTAGCTTCAGGTAATTTAACAATTACACCCAATAACACTACAAAACTTGGATATCATAAATTGAAACAAATATTATGTGCAAACAAAGACAGTGTTAAAGTGCAACATCATTACAACGCATGTTTGCCTCCTAATCAGTCATTGACGTGCCAACGTAAAAACCATAAGTTTACACAATCACTAGTAAAAAAAAAATGTCCTATGGACAAACAAATGAACTAAATGTGCCTTCAACTAAGGCAAATAATCTAAATTACTTGAA
Organism: Pseudotsuga menziesii; assembly: GCA_001517045.1. Lineage (NCBI taxonomy): Eukaryota > Viridiplantae > Streptophyta > Pinopsida > Pinales > Pinaceae > Pseudotsuga > Pseudotsuga menziesii. Next base: position 22,143 of record LPNX010990129.1, on the reverse strand, counting down.
GTTGACCCAAACACCATGCTTAACGATTGTGTTAAATAAAAATGAAGAGATGTGTTATTCAAAACCTTTAAGCTCAGTTAGATTTTCAAACGAGCATGACAAATGCAATTTAAGTGATGATGAAGACCAAATAAGAACAGATAATGTTTCATTTACAAATCCTCTCAATTTGGAAAATATACCTAATAGTACTAGAAAACTTATGTATCGCAAACTGAAAAAAATACTACGTGCAAACACAATAGCCAAAACTTCTTCTATTAGTAAGCACATGCCTAGGAACAAAAAAAACAACAAAACATGTCTATATGACAAAAATTCAGGAAACATCCAAAAACAAATGTTCAATTTGTGAACAACGACAATTTGAAAAAAAACATTAACTATATTACACAAGAGCTAGAGATTGAGTATCAAAACTTAGTACAAAGTGACAAAGCAATTATGAAGAAGAAAATATGTGCAATTTGTAAAAGGGAAATTCAAAATGGAAAACTGCCATAGTTTGCAGTACCAAAACAATTCAGACGCAATATTCCATTGCACACTGTAGCAACATTGCCAGAACTTGAAGAATAACTTGCATCTCTAAGAATTGCTTTTGCACAAATAAGACAATGAGGTTATAAATGATTGCAGATGGAACGTACAGGTACACTTATCAATGTCCATGTTCATATGGATGTCATCCAAAGAGCATTACCACAATTTTTAGATGAAACAATGACGATTGCAATTGCATTGAAGAGACGATTGCAATACAAAATTGCATATCAAACATGAAAAGTACGTGTAAAATCTATTATGCAAGCATTAAAAGAACTATGTTCAATACATCTATATAAAACTGAGAACGTTCACATAAACAAGGAGTGGGATAATGCACTAGGAGAAAAGAACAATAACACACTGCAAAATGAAATATATGACAGTACATATGACATTGAAAATGAATCAGAGGATGACATACCAACTGAAACATTAATGCATGTATTCATAGACTCACAATGTGTCCATGATTTGCAAGACATGACTCTCGAAGTTGCACCAGCTGAAGGATAACGATCACTAGGAATATTCAAGGACAAATATGCATAAGAGAGGAACTTTCCAGTACTATTCTACAAATATCCACATGACAATGACATTGTAGATAGATCTAGTTATCAAAAAACAATAAAATGGGAGTTACACCATGCATCTGGTGATTTTTCAACTCACACAACAAATTTGTTTTTCAAAACAATGTGAGTAATCATTGACCAAGTTATGTATTTCTTATGGATACCAATAAGAAAAGGACAACTTAGAGGAAGAATATTACTTGTAAAGGATGTAAAGTACAAACCAAACTTAGAACAGTTACTCAAGTCTGATATAGGTTACATAGATTTCAATAACATATGCATTTCCCTTGACTATATACAACAAATAGAAAATAATATATTTGCAATGATACGACAATTAGGTCCACCAACATTCTTTGTTACAGTCACAAGTGCATAGCATCAACGAATGCCATTAGTAAATGCACTATCTGAGTTACAAAGGAAAAGAAGAAAAAGAAAACATGTTGAAACGATAAAAGACTTTGATGTCGACCATATTATCATAAAAGACCCAGTAACATGTAGTTGGTACTACAGGCAAAGAATAAATGCAATTAAAAAACTCATATGTGATGACAAAGGATTTTTTGGAAAAATTCTAGATTAGTACTTCGTAACATAATTCCAAAATCAAGGAAGCGAACATGATCATGCCCTTTTATGGATAGAAAATGCCCCAGTATATGGAAAAGGTTACAACGCGGATATTGAAAAATTTGTTGACAACTACATAACTTGTAATACAACCCATTTGGATCCAAAAATTGCCAATATACATAGACATTACCACACAAAAAGCTGTAAGAAGAACAAAAAATCAAATTGCAGATACAACTTTCCCGTGCCCCCAATGAAAAGCATAAGAATCCTTGTGCCAATTGAATCAACAAATGAGACAGTACACAATAGGTCAAAGTCACTATTTTCAATGCTAGATAAGAGCCAATACAATGATTCGATAAGTTTTGAAGATCTCTTGCACGGAATCAAATTATTAAAAGAATATTACATCGAGGCAATACAAGTACAGATAAAACAACCAACAATATTTCTAAAGAGAGAACCCTCACATATATGGAACAATAGTTTTTCACCAGAAATGTCGTCTCTATGGAATGCAAATACAGATGCTCAATACATACTCAATGCATATGATGCAACATCATATTGCAGTTTATATGCGACCAAACTTGATAGATCAATGACAAGTACATTTAAGAAGATACATATAAAACATGAAAATAGCAGAAACAATGCTATAGAAATGATACGTACACTTGGAAATACACTACTTAACCTTCAATAGATGTCAACTCAACAAGATGTGCACATAGCACATTCAATGCCCCTAAATTCCAGTTCAAGGCAATGTGATTTTATAAAAACCTCACCATTAGATGAATGGACGTTCATCCTCAAGCCAAAATTTCCATTAAAACAAGATCTTGATATTTTAGAAGACATTATATTGCACGTCCAAATGCAATAAAGCATATTTTCCTAGCAGAATTTGTAGCCAACTACAAGAAAGATGTGACAACTTTGTCAAAGAGAAAGAAACCAAATGTAATTTGATTTGTAAATTATTGAGAACATGTTGACTATGAAAACTATTGTAGAGAAAAGCTCTTACTATATGTTCCATTTGAAAACAATGAAAATTCACTAAAGCGATGTCACTCAACATGGCAAGTTGCATATACTTTCAATGAAGAAATAATACAAATGAATCAAGCCAGAGTTACATATGACATCAGCCCATTATGGGGTCATTTAGACAATGTAATGGAACAAACTGACAATAGCATTACAAACAACTCCGAAACAATGACAAATACAGAAATAAATAAAAATCATAGTGGAGACTATGACCTACAAACATATTTACAATGGTTATCACAAATCACTTCAAAAAAACCAATTAGCATTGGTTTCCAAGTAACAGAACATCCATTTCTTTTAGAAAACCAAGAGTACTACAAACTTAGAATAATTCTTAACAAAGAACAACAGGAAATTGTCAAAGACATTGCAATTAAAAAACCTAAAGACTTATACACGCCATTTTACTTGTTTCTTACTGGTGGGGCAGGAACATGAAAAACATTCACATCTAAGGCAATATTTCAAATGCTCATATGAATCTATGATGTAAACAATACTATTGATCCATTAAATCCAAAGGGATTGATACTAACATATACTGGTAAAACTGCATATAATGTAGGTGGAACAACAATCCGCTCAGCATTGATGATGTCATTCAACAAATCTAAAGACATGCTAGATATCTTATCAAAAATTTACAATGAATTGCAAGTTGTTTTCATTGACAAAGCATCTCTGATTGGAAGTCGATTTCTATACTCAATTGATGATCATCTCAGAAACATAAAACATGCATAAATTAAATACTTTGGAAACGTTGATATGATATTCTACAATGATTGTTATCAAGGACAGCCTATCCAATATTCATTGATATTTGAACAACCTATAATAAATAAGAAAATTACAACCCATGATTTTTGGAAAGAAAATGTAAAATGTTACAGATTGCATAATACAATGCGACAAACAAATGCAACATTTATTGCTATTTTGAATAGAATTCATACAAATACACAAAGCAATAGTGTCATAGTATATTGAAATATAAATTGCATGTGTCATGCACCAAATGACCCTACTTTTCCCTATCTCTTCTACAAAAACAAATACGTTGCAACACATAACAACAATATGTTATTAGCGATGCCAAGAAATGAAATTTTAATTGATGCAATTGACGAGGATGAAGAAAACCATAGCAATGTGCCATATCATTCACATATGTCAGTCCTCCCCCCACGCGATGGTCTGGAAACTATGACTCTCAAGATGGCATTGTCCATGGTGTGGAAGGAATAATAAAAGCCTATACAAAAACAAGTAAACTCAACACAATATCGATTAAGTTGCATGACCCAAAAATTGGACAACGCCAGTCCAATAAATTAGCTACTTTGTATGCACCGAACTTATCAAATGATTGGATACATATTCCGCGATCATCAAAACCAATACCAAAAATAGGGAAAACATGAAATTTGAAAATCCGCAAACAGTTCCCAGTTCAACGTGCATGTGCACAAACAATACACAGATCACATGGATTAACACTACATGGTGTTGCATTTGACCCAATTGGTATATGAATACATGGATTGGTATACACTACATTGTGTCGTGTAAGAAACATAGAATCACTATATCTGATAAATGCTTTGACAAGAGACAATTTCAAGGTGAAAGAAAAAGTTCACATTGAAATGCAATGCTTACGAAACAATGCAAAATGGAACCTCGAATATGATTCGCAATGCATAGCATTGCATTCAAGCATCCTAATATGCTCTCTCAACACGTGCAATGCACATATGCATATCAATGACATATTAGGCGATCATCATACAATGAACTGCGACATTCCATGCTTACAAGAAACATATATTACAAAATCCATGCCATAGGAATTGTTCCCAAGTTTTCATTGCATACCAAACTATACAAAACACGGTATGTTGACATGTTTCAAAAAAACATATAAGCATATTGTAATATGCACACAATGAAGAAGCAAATGTTCAATTAACTATTGCAAATGTAATTGCCCAAGGCTCACATCTTACTATCCTAAACATCTATGCCAACCCAAATGCAACACTATACAACATTATTGTTACTTTTACAAAAGAACTATGCAATATACAACTAAATCAAAGAATTATGATCTTAGGTGATTTAATATCGACCTATCCAAAACGAATACCAAAATAAAATCATTAGAAAACTATATGCATAGTCAAAATTTTCATATACTTTTGGATAAGGAAACAATTCAATCAAATTCGCTTATTAATCATGTCTGGTCAAATATAACTATACAAAATTTTAAGACATCTAAATTAGATGCGTATTGTGTTGGACTCTTTCCCCTTCTTGTCTCAGCCCACTATTCAACAATAACACAATACCAACAAGACACCAAAATACATCGGCCCGACAGAGCAAGCTCAGTCGGTAACGCCCGCGAGGCAGGCACAATCTCACCCGAGATATATTAATTTGTAACTGCCAGAACCATGTTTCCACAGTTGGCGAGGGAGTTACAGTCCCTTGGCGCGCGGCCTAGGAACTCAATAGAGATAGGAGGATGGAGTTTATTACTGTGCGACATAGGTGCAACCGTGTGCCACAATTGACGTGCGACACAACCTTATCCTTAACCACTTAACAACCGGTGCAACCGTGCGACGCAGCTGATTCCTTATATTTGACCGATAGTGTACGGCTTATATTATGACTTAGTAGCTTAATCACAAAATCATACATAACCTGTCGACGATGCATTAGAATTCATTCATTCGCTAACCGGTAGTATTGCGACATACATTCAACAATAAGCATAAACTATGCAGAGTAAGCAAACATTCACATAAGCATTTAATCAATCAACAACATCCATCCGGGCAGAGTACCCTATGCAACCTCACAAGGAAACCGAAGTTTTACAACCTAGAGGAAACTGAAGTTTTACAACCTGTAAAGGGATGCACATATCTCGTCTAAATACCTCTTGCCGAGGGCCTCAGAGCTCATAAGATAGCATCATAGATACCTCTGAGAGCTGGCTCATAAGCATTTATGAAAGTCCATCTCTGAGAGCTGAGTAGATGCTTCAGAAGTGTTCGGAGAACATTCTGAGATGCATTAAAAGAGGTTCGGAAGAGGTTTGGAAGGGTCAGGTAGGTTCCTTCTTGCTCTGGTGTTATTAGTACCTTTCGACACAAGAAATTAATGTGGAAACCCATTTGGGAAAAACCACCAAGGTGCTCTTCATATGACATGAGAAATATAGGTAGCACCTTGCAGTCTGCGACTTGTAGACTATTCTTAAGATATGTCTATTTGAATTAATATTCTTGCTCTCATGCTCTCTTGTTTATTCTTCTATCTACTCCTACTGATCCACACATAGCCTGGATCGACTCTTCTACTTTACTATCCATGCACTCAACTGTAGATTCCTCTTACTACTAGCAGTTTGCGCACTCAGCTGCAAGATCCATGGCTCAAAAACCTCCTATTTCTATCAGACTCCTCTCTGAATCTCAATACTGAAGCTAACTAAACATAATATGATCTAACAAAATCTCTAACAACATTTACAAAGTTTAACCTCTCCAAGCTAACCCTTATATAGAACGGGTTCCTCATATTTATAGTATTTACAAGACTGCGCAGGGTCAACTGAGTACTACTCAGTTATTACAGACGCAAGTGGCTAAAAAATATCTACAATTACATTGATGACAGGCCCAAATGGCCGCAAAATTCCTGCATGACATTAACCATAGCCATAACTAGCCACATAAATGTCTTTTAGCCTTCTGTACTGGTCATAACTAGTCGTAAAACTATCCTTGGTCTTCTGCCAGTTCGTCCTTTTGCAGTCTTCCGTCAGTTTGTACCTATTCCAATTTAACTCTTCTACCTGCCTCTTCCACCTACTCAGATTAACCTTTCTTGTCGCAGCTATCCTCATTGCAGCTTCTTCTGCTCTGCGCTTGCGCTTCTTCGTTTATTTTCTTTTCTCTCGTTGAGCGCCCTCTTTTCCTCTTGCATTAGCGCGATAGATTCTTCCTTATTCACTTTTCCTAGCCCAACAGGCCCCCAACACTCACATGTGGCTCGTTCCGAGCCACTAAGCAAAAATGGATATCTCTGCAAAATTTTGAGTGTTCGTAAAATTCAAGCCTCTAGCTCAGGCTGCACGATAGGACCAACCTTGTCCTGAAATTCCTTCAAATTTTGTTGCACCTTGGAAAATTCCTCTGTTACTTCCTCCGCCTGCTTGGACAACTATTCCACAGGGTCGGGACTAATGTGTTCCGACTGTCCTGCCTCTAGTGACTGCGTGATATGCTGAAGCTTCTAATGTACGGGATGAATAAGCCTTGTCACACACGCTTCTTTTGACTGGTGCACAACTACTTCCTCATTCCTAGTTCGCTCTTGGTCATGGAGAGCTTGGGATTCTTACTGGAGCTGCTTGATATCAACTATCTTTGTCACCTTCTCCTTAAGTGGCAGCTTCTTCATCTCTTCCTTTTCCACGGTGATTTTCTCATCGGCCTGCTGCGCATTTTCCTTGATCTTTTCCCCGTGTTGAGGCCTGGAAAATCATAGGTAACAACAGTTAGGAATTCTCCCCAGTAAACGTTCCCAACTAGCCTGCTATCGTTTGGTATGTGGAATTCATCCATTTTATGATCCGGCTACCATAGGTCAAGTAAAAAAATAAAAGGTTTTACCGGTTACGGCCCGGTCCACTGTGTATATTTTTAGTTTTTTGAATTTAAGTATGATGTGCACGTGCCTATCTAAAAATGCAGATTGATAGAGATAACGAGGAGTGTCATAATGTGATGCGCAGGTTCTTACCTCTCGTCTTAACTCTCTTGCATCTAAATCACACACAACAAGAAACTAAAACTAACTATCTAACCTATCCCTAGGGAGAAAAATTATCAGTTATCAATAAGTAATGTATTTCTGCGCATGCATTAAGAAAAATCACAGATAGCTGTTACTTATTTCAGAACACATGAACATTAATAGATATATGAATAGCAAGGTAGCTTATTGTTTATGAGAACCTTCATTACTCACAGTGGAAATTCACAGAATAGACTAGAGTGCATTCATAACATGAACATAGGTTCAAAGAGTTAGAATGATCTCACAATTAATAGACATAAGCTGAAAACGAAATAGTTCACATTCAACTGATCCACAACAAAGCATTTGAAACATTCCACCAAGCTTTCCCCAACAGGAAACTTGTAATTCTTTATTGCAAAAGGAAATAGTTCTTCTTGCAACAGACCCTCACAAATCTATCTGGGAAAAAGTCCCTTCTCTATCTAAGCTCTCCTATATTTATACAAAAAAGCAAAACCTTTGGGCTGCCCCCAAATGACTTTTGGGCTTCCCTAACGTTTCAATCCCAAAATTTTGTCTTGTAGTGAGTGCTCATAATTTTATACAATATATTACATTTAAAAAAAAAAAAATAGAACACGTCATGAAGAGGGGTCCGCTTGGTCATTAATGAACTTTTCCCATGCTTGGGCCTCTACCGCTATCGATTCTACTCAATAATCCATTGGTCTATTTTAGATCCTATTGATCTTAGACCCTCACTTTCTTCTTCTCTTATCTGCATCTCTGCTTCTTCCTTTTTCTTTCTCCTGTTCCATTCTTCAACCCACTCTCTTCTGCTTTGTCTTTTAGATATGTCTTCTTTGCAGCAGCAATCACCCTCTCCTAAACATAACAAAAAACTGTATCAGTCTATTTACCTCCTCCATATGCATTCTGTAAAATAAACTATACACAGTATTAATGCATGAAAGAAAAGCATGATAAGGCAAAGAAAATCATACAAGCTGGGTTTGAAAATCCTCTAAGTCCTTCTGCAGTTAAAAACAAAACCCTAATAGAAAAACTCATCATTAATCCAGACTGCATTCAAGATCATCTAACTTTTCAATAAAACATGAACCACACTATCAATAAGACTAATCATCAAATGTGAGACCCTGTACTGTGTTCTCATCGCGAAATCCCCAAATCGATAAAAAATAAAAAACCTCCGTCGCCCATGAAATAGGGTAAAAGCACACCAAATTGGTGGGAAAACCCTATCGACAAGAAAAACACTATCGACGAACGGAATCACTAGAAGTTGGGCGAATAGTGCACTAGACAGCCGCAACGGCGGGCAACAAATAGACTAAGGATCCCGCGACAAAATAAAACCTCGGTGAAATAAAGCACTAAACGCCGCCATAGTCATGCATCGAAGTTCGAAACCACTACGCACTAAACACATCGGCATTGGCGAGAGAAATGACTATATGTCAGATGGTTAGTTCACTAAGCAGCTGCAACGTTGGAAGACATACAGACTAAGGGTTCCACGGTCAAATAAAAACTGTCGGCGTCAAAAACTCTGAGCACTATGCGTCGACGATTTAAACTTCAACACTTCCCGAGTGTTGGCACTCTTGAACACTAAAAACCGTCGATAGTTAAGCGTCGGAGATTGGAACCACTAATGCATCGGCAGGATAGTTCACTAGAAAGCTACAACAGCGGGTGACAGACCAACTACGGGTCCCGATAATCATGAAAGCATCGGCGATCAAAGATTCTAAGTGCTACAGATTGACGACTTTAAAACTAAGCATCTCCGTAGTGTCGGTGATATAAAGCACTAAACGCCGCCATATCGAAAATTGGAACCACTATTCAATACTGCGTCGGAACTTGAAAACACTAATCATCGGCGAGATAGTCTGATCGACAGCCACAATGGCGGAGAAAAAACTAACTGTGGGTTCTGTGAATCACAAAACCATCGGCGATCGGGAGATTTAACAACTATGTATCTGCAGCTCAGGACACAAAATACTCCGCAGTATCGGCGAGACAAACAACACGGCCTCTGAAACAGCGGCATCGTAGAAGACTAAAACTCTGACCGCTAGTCAAAAAATATTCCGACAATGAAAATAAAAACACAGTCATCGAAAAATAAAAAAGGTTTGAACAATAAAGGCCACGGAATCGGCGAGGATAAAAACTATCCATCGGTGGCATAGAGGACTAATGCCCCGATTCCTTCATTGATTTACCTCCGACAGTGATTAAAAAACCAAGTCATTGAAAAATTAAAACATTAAGTGCTCAAAAGACTTTCGGCTGGGAGGTGGTAAAATTAGTTCGTTTAACCTCCGAAAGAACGACGGGATAGAGAACTAAAGCCCCAACTCAATCTTCAATAAAATTCCGATAGTGATAAAACAAAATCATTGGGAGAGCAAATGTTAAGCTCTGAAAATAAACAAACTCCACAGTGTTCAAAAAATCAAAGTTTATAGCAGAGGAATGACAAATTTTAGGAAACCAAACAATCCCAGGCAAGATAAAATAAAAAAAGGAGGTTCCCAAATTTTAGAATTTGGGAAAAAGGTTGCAGCTGCAACAATTGGCGACTACCTGGTGAACACAGATCTCTGGACAACTTCTTCTTTGAGCAACCGACTGTTTTGACAATAAATACTAACGTGTCGAATTCTTCTAGATGTCTGGATTTCCCAAATGACAGATGTATGTACTTTAATCATTGATGATAGTCCAATTTAGGGATAATGAGAACCAAGATTTCAAAGTCTAGATAACTCTTTTGAGGCCAGGGATATGAGTTTCATTTTTACCTCTGTCTTCGGGTAGCTCCCAGCTTGGACACCATAGAATTGTAACATATGGTAAACATAAATATTTGTTTGTTCCTCATTCCCATGCCATTTTTCACTTTTGTGCTTTTGGACTTTTTTGTCCTTTTTGAGTCCTTCTGCATGCCTTCTTTCTGAATTTTTTATTCAGGCTCCTCTATCCATAGTGTCCTTTTGTGTGAGAGATGTATTGATTTTTTCAGCTCACGGACGGGGAAGAACTTTGGCAATCTTGTACTCATATGGTTCAGTACTTTGTTTTAATACATATTGCTTTCTTAGGATATTTTGACTCTTATTTGCCTTTTGGTTTTCAATTCTTGGCATGGGATATTTTAAATATAATATACTGTTTACCTTGCTTCCTCTCAATGGGTCTTTTGCTGTCACCCCCTAAGACGTTTTTAAAATGTGAGATGGGTGGAGCCTCGAAATAGTATTCTATACCTTTTGATCCTGAGTTATTTTACAAGGATTAAGTAGGACTTCAATGTGTTCATAGCCATTTAGGAAAAATGCTGAACTAGAAGAAGTTCTTTCATATAAATCAATAGTACACAGTCTTATAATCAAGGATTTTAGTTAATCCAGAATTATCATGTTCTCCATGCAACCAAAAGTTTGCTTCTTTATTAAAATCAATCACACCCTAACTTTAACAAACAAAAATAAACAAATCAAAACAAAACCAAGCAATCAATTTATTTATGTACAAGATAATCAAGAAATAAAAATCAAGAAAAATAAAGTTTGAGAACTAAACCACTAACTGGTCAGTTCTCTGCCCACCCCTGTAAATCTGGCAACTTGTAAGTTGAGGTACTAGGATTGATTGCAAATTGAAAAAGGCCTACCCATTATCTAATTCTACTGATCTTGAATTAAAAACTACATCTGAAACTAAATCTACTATTTTACAGTCAATCTCATCAGCCTGTGAAAATTGAAGGAGATCGGGCTGGGTGTCTGGTGTACTGCTAGCTTCTTCAGCTTGGTAATTTCCCGGTTCTAGTTCAATAAAGTAATTTCCCAATACAGAATTCACTGGTTCATTTTTTTCCTCCAATTGAGTAACATTGTGCTTCATCTGAGGCCCTCTTAATACTTTTATCTGATTGGGACTTCCCTTATGAGGCAACCACAGATGTGACCAATCTGATGCAAAATATCCATCTAGCCTTGCTGACCAATCTCGACTCAAAAAAAGTCCATAAGCATCTTGTATGTCTGCTACTACAATATCGATGTACTGACATACCTTTTCATTTGCAGATAAGCGAATAAGAACATCTTCCATTTCCCCGATTACTTTCAAAGCTGTCTTGTCTAACTGAATAACCTGCCAGGTAGATGGTTTAGGTTGTCCATTTATCTTTTTGCAGACTGAAAGTGGCATAACATTGACTGATTCCCCTGAGTCTACTAAACAATTGTGCACATTATGGTTGAAAATATCAAAAGTTAGGAGAAATGGTGGGGTTTTATACTTAGACTTACCTCCCACACTTGCTTCACCAATTTCTTCTTCTTCAGGTTGGTTGTCAGTGGGAAGCTTTTCCTCTGGTACTTCAAGTGCTGTTAACAATTTTTCTTTCTGCTGAGGCACATCATTAGAGGAATTTTGGGGTCTAAAATGGGCCTCCTAAGGAAAATAATAAAATAATATTGATTAATTTTGGAGGAAGAAAGAAAAAAACTACTTTTTGTGTTCGTATTTTCGACATATCTCCCTGTGTTTTTACTCAAATTTTGATCGGGAGAGCTCGTTGGATGCGGAATTTGATTCTGCATCCAACGAGTACCCACACTGCATACTTTTGATGGACCCCTCTACCCCAAAAACAAGAAATACCTGAAAAAACATGATGATGATGTCATCATCACATTGTTTCAGGTATTTTTTGTTTTTGGGGTAGCGAGGTCCATCAAAAGTATGCATTGTGGGTACTCATTGGATGCGGAATCAAATTCCGCATCCAAAGAGCTCTCCCAATCAAAATTTGAGTAAAAACACAATGAGATATGTCGAAAATACGAACAAAAAATGTAGTTTTTTTTAATGACAAATATGTCAATTCAACCATTATGGTTGACTTATTTTATTGAAATTCTATTGGTTCTTGAATTCCAACTCACAAAAAATTATTTTGGCATGTTTTCTTATAAGGCCCATTTTAGACCCCAAATTTCCTCTAATGTACACATTTCAAACAGTGAGATATTTTCCTTAGCTTTTTTAATATCTTTCACAATATCATACCCCATCTCATGTTCTTTGAGATTCTTTTTTACATTATCAATATTCTCTTCAATAGGCTTAATAGGAATGTTAATTTTCTTCGGATCTTGATTTGTAATGGTAAATTCAGGAATTTTATCAGCTGTGGTGTTCTTCTATACTTTCTTCATATTTTCTTGAAGTCTCTTGATTTTTAGAAGTATTGACTTGTTTTCTTTTACCAAACCCCGACTTCTTGTTGTCACATTGGTTTCTGATATCTCCTCTCGTTTCAGAGAACCTTCTTCCAACATATCAAACATTGAGACACAATCCCATAAAACTAAAGCATCTTCCTCTTGTTTTTCTGTGGATTGATTATTCTTTTCTTCCTCATTATCGGCTTCTGTTATTTTGGAGTCCAATAACTGATTCATTACCAATGTCATAGAATTTATCCATTTGGGGCAATTCTTCTCAGAACGAGGTTGCTGATGAAAAGTACAAAAATTATCCATACCTACATCAGTGAAATTCAGTTCTGAAGGGCTATGTGGAGGTGGTTTAGATTAGGTGTTGTCCTCCCTCCTTTTATAGTAAGGCTTATATGATTTATTAGCTTCCTTTTATTTTTCCAAATCTATTACTTTGTTGGATAGCTTCTGCATCATCTTCACTATCCCTTCAAAATCCTGTGACCACTCATCCTTAGGCTTAGTCAGTAATAAAGGTTTCTTACCAAAAGTTTTTTCTTCCGACTACACAGGATAATCTTCTATGCTCTCCTTCTCAGCCTCTACCCTCTCAGCTTCTTCATAAGTTTCCGATAATGTAAGTTTGACTGATATCTTAGCAAACATGGCCAAGTCAGGCCCTAGAGCTGAAGTATAGTATTCAATTAGAAGTTTATCAGATGGTTTATCAGCTGCAGAAAATATTTTTAGATAAGCAACAAATCTTTGAGTGAAATTATGCACTTTTTCCTTTCTTTCTTTCTTTAAAGCGCATAACCCTTTCATTAAAGCTGTATGAGTTTTCTGGACTGCATATTTACTTCTAAATATTCTCTCAAATGTGTCCCAGTCTGTGATTGAATTTGCGGGAAGAGAAAAATACCATGAGGTTGTTGCTACTTTCAGGGTGTGTGGAAACAATCTACAGACCACATCTTCATGCTCCCCAGCTCGTAGTGCTTCTATAGCCAAGTAAAAACTTTGCAAATGATCATCTACCAAATTTTTTTAACTTGGGTCAAACTTAGGCAACATTTTATCAAAAGCTTGAGGCAAATCATGCAAGGGAGGTGTCAGGTTTAATGGTGACCTAGCCCTCCAAGTAGGTGGTGGATTTGGTGGTTGATTTGTGTTTACATTAGACATGATTTTAATTGGAGAATGAGGTGGTGACTGAACAGGGGTATGAACAGGTGAATAGTAAGGTGTATATGGGTCTAATTGATTCAGAGGTTGGACCACTTCCTGTAAGGATGCTTCTTCCAGTTCTTCAAAATATTCTACCAACACTGCGTCTTCTAATTTATGGCGATCCCTTTTCTGATATTCTCTTCTGGGTAAGACAGGAATAATTGGTAATCCTCCAAGATTCTTTGCATATGCCCTAGTAATTCTTCTCAAATCATCAACTACTTCATTATCGACATAATACAAATGCTCTTTACCCTTCTCTTCAGAAGTTGGATTGGGAAACAAACTGCTTTCAGAACTGTCACCGGTGGAGTAATTTCGAGAAAATGGGTTTCCTCGGCCAGCCATGCATTGGCAGCTCTCCTTCTAGTGCCAAAAACTGTTGAGGCCTGGAAAATTGCAGGTAACAACAGTTAGGGATTCTCCCCAGTAAATGTTCCCAACTAGCCTGCTACTGTTTGGTATGGGGAATCCGTCCGGTTTACGGTCCGGCTATCGTAGGTCAAGTAACAAAATAAAAGGTTTTCTCGGTTACGGCCGGGTCCACCGTGTATATTTTTAGTTTTTTGAATTTCAGTATGATGTGCAAGTGCCTATCTAAAAATGCAAATTGATAGAGATAACGAGGAGCGTCACAATGTGATGCGGAGGTTCTTACCTCTCGTCTTAACTCTCTCGCATCTAAATCACACACAACAAGAAACTAAAACTAACTATCTAACCTATTTCTAGGGAAAAAAATTATCAGTTATCAATGAGTAATGTATTTCTGCGCATGCATTAAAAAAAATCACAGATAGATGTTACTTATTTCAGAACACATGAACATTAATAGATATATGAACAACAAGATAGCTTATTGTTTATGAGAACCTTCATTACTCACAGTGGAAATTTCACAGAGTAGACTAGAGTGCATTCATAACATGAACATAGGTTTAAAGAGTTAGAACGATCTCACAGTTAATGGACATAAGCTGAAAACGAAATAGTTCACATTCAACTGATCCACAACAAAGCATTTGAAACATTCCACCAAGCTTTCTCCAGCAGGAAACTTGTAATTCTTTATTGCAAAAGGAAATAGTTCTTCTGACAACATACCCTCACAAATCTATCTGGGAAAAAGTCCCTTCTCTATCTAAGCTCTCCTGTATTTATACAAAAAAGCAAAACCTTTGGGCTACCCCCAAATGACTTTTGGGATTCCCTAACGTTTCAGTCCCAAAATTTTGTCTTGTAGTGAGTGCTCATAATTTTACACAATATATTACATTTAAAACGAAAAATAATAGAACACGTCATGAAGAGGGGCCCGCTTGGTCATTAATGAACTTTTCCCACGCCTGGGCCTCTGCCGCTATCGATTCTGCTCAATAATCCGTTGGTCTTTTTTAGATCCTGTTGATCTTATACCCTCACTTTCTTCTTCTCTTTTCTTCATCTCTGCTTCTTCCTTTTTCTTTCTCCTATTCCATTCTTCAGCCCACTCTCTTCTACTTTGTCTTTTAGATATGTCTTCTTTGCAGCATCAATCACCCTCTCCTAAACATAACAAAAAACTGTATCAGTCTATTTACCTCCTCCATATGCATTTTGTAAAATAAAGTATACACAGTATTAATGCATGAAAGGAAAGCATGATAAGGCAAATAAAATCTTGCAAGCTGGGTCTGAAAATCCTCTAAGTCCGTCTATAGTTAAAAACACAACCCTAATAGAAAAACTCATCATTAATCTGGACTGCATTCAAGATCATCTAACTTTTCAATAAAACATGAACCACACTATCAATAAAACTAATGATAAAATGTAAGACCCTGTACTGTTTTCTCATCGCGAAATCCCCAAATCGATCAAAAATCATAAACCTCCGTCACCCATGAAATAGGGTAAAAGCACACCAAATCGACAGGAAAACCCTATCGGCAGGAAAAATACTATCAGCGAACGAAATCACTAGACGTCGGGCGGTTAGTGCACTATACAGCTGCAACAACGGGCCACAAATAGACTAAGGATCCCGTGACAAAATAAAACGTCGGTGAAATAAAGCACTAAACGCCGCCGTAGTCATGCATCGGAGATCAGAACCACTACCCACTAAACACATTGGCATTGGCTAGAGGAAGGACTATATGTCGGACGGTTAGTTCACTAAGTAGCCACAATGGCGGAAGACATACAAACTAAGGGTTTTGCGGCCAAATAAAAACTGTCGGCGTTGGAAACTTTGAGCACTATGCATCGGCGATTTAAACTTCAACACTTTCGCAGTGTTGGCACTCCTGAACACTAAAAACCACCGATAGTTAAGCGTTGAAGATTGGAACCACTAATGCATCGGCAGGATAGTTCACTAGAAAGCCGCAACGACGGATGACAGACCAACTACGAGTCCTGGTAATCATGAAACCATCGGCGATCAAAGATTCTAAGCGCTACGGATCGACGACTTTAAAACTAAGCATTTCCGCAATGTCGACGATATAAAGCACTAAACGCCGCCGTATCGAAAATCGAAACCACTATTCAATATTTCGTCAGAACTTGAAAACACTAATCATTGGCGAGATAGTCTGATCGATAGCCGCAATGACAGATAAAAAACTAACTGTGGGTTCCGCGAACCACAAAACCGTCGGCGATCGGGAGCTTTAACAACTATGTATCGGTAGCTTAGGACACAAAATACTTTGCAATATCGGCGAGACAAATGACAAGGCCTCTGTAACGGCGGCGTCGTAGAAGACTAAAACTCTGATCGTTAGTCAAAAAATATTCCGATAATGAAAATAAAAACATAGTCATTGAAAAATAAAAAAGGTTTGAACAATAAAGGCTACGGAATCGACGAGGATAAAAACTATCCATTGGCGGCATAGAGGACTAATGCCTTGATTCCTTCATCGATTTACCTCCGATAGTGATAAAAAAACCAAGTCATTGAAAAATTAAAACGTTAAGTGCTCAAAAGACTTTCGGTTGGGAGGTGGTAAAATTAGTTCATTTAACCTCTGAAACAACAACGGCATAGAGAACTAAAGCCCCGACTCAATTTTCAATAAACTTCCGATAGGGATAAAAAAAAAATCATTGGGAGAGAAAATGTTAAGCTCTGAAAATAAACAAACTCCATAGTCTTCAAAAAGTCAAAGTTTATAGCAGAGGAATGACAAATTTCAGGAAACCAAACAATCCCAGGGAAGATAAAATAAAAAAAGGAGGGTCCCAAATTTTAAAATTTGGGAAAAAAGTTGCAGCTGCAACACCCCAGACTCATCCTCCATAAGCACTTCCCATATCATGGAAACAACTTCAACTACCTCAGTGTAGAGTTTTTCTCCCTCACTTATCCTTGTAACAGCCTCAGACGTTGCTTTGCTTCATTCTTCAAGCACCTCAGGAGGCGTTCTTCGTACCTGCCTTGCTTGCAGCTCCTCCACTTGCTTCCTTACACTACTACATTTTGACCAAAAATCCGACGGCTATCATGTCGGATTTTCGACACTTCTCTGTCGCATGAACGACACTTTGATTTTTTTTTAACCGTCGAAAACTTTTCGTCGGTGATCCGACACCTAGGTAACCGTCGCTTAAGCGACACCTAGGTAACCGTCGCTTAATTTTACAGTGTCGGTTAAGCGACGGAATTTCTTCGACAGTACTGAAATTTTTTAATGAAATAACTCTTCATTCCGTTGGTAAAGCGACAGCAGTTCCGTCGGATAAGCGACGGATATCAACTGTGGCTGTCGTATAAGCGACAAGATATTTCGTCGGTTATGCGATGGATATGGACTATAACTGTCGGAAAAGAGACATTTAGAAACGTCGATTAAACGACGGATAGAAACTATAACTGTCGGAAAAGTGACATTGATAAATGTCGATTAAGCGACAGATAGAAACTATAACTGTCGGAAAAGAGACATTTAGCAACGTCGATTAAGCGACGGATAGGGATATGGAGCGTCGGTTAAGCGACGTTTATGAATGTTTTTAAAAAATAAAAACGCCTACAGAAGCGTCGGTTAAGCGACGTTTGTAGGCGTTTAAAAAAAAAAATCATTTATCAATAAGGCACATGAGCCCTGGCATCAATGTGTAAGTTGGCTTGGTCATTGCCTGCATTCGAGCCTCGAAGTTGGCTCTCCTATCATCAATCAACAGGTTTGGTTCTTTTTCTTGGCCAGGCCAATATTGAGATCTAAGGATGGATTATTGTCAACGGGCTTGGTTAGTTCTGTGCCCCTGCCCCACCCATTCGACCATTGTTTATAGAACATGGACAAGGTAAAT
>LPNX010990099.1:0-37301 GCA_001517045.1 Pseudotsuga menziesii | reverse complement strand
GAATTTCGCCCTCCCTCTCTCCTCAACACGTTTTTGGCTCAACTGGATGATTTTTGGTGGATTCTTCAGTCAATAGGTTGAGGTGTCAGTCAGATCAGCCCCCTGATTGACAGTTGCACTCAGTGAAACTCAGATCTGGCTCAGTTAGACATAGATCAGGCATTGATGGACTCTCCATCAGTTGATTTCACTTGATTCCATGATTAATTGTGCCCCCCCTGGGCTAGATGGCCTGTAAATTGTATATATCCAGGCACAGCCTCCTCTTCCAAGCTAGTTAGAGCTGGACTGAAGGGCTTGCCATTGTAACTGTGTACTGATTTTCATTTTTTGAAATAAAGAGAAGCTTTGGAGGCTCAATTGTGGAGTACCTTTCATGTGTGGATTGCCATTTTCTTGCTGCATTCGAGGTGAAAATGCTATTTTCCCAATTTTTTGCACTTAATTATTGTCTGCCTGAATGGTTTCTAAAATCATAAGGATAGATCATTGTAAGTAAGCTTACTTATTTTCTATTTTCTGCATATGTTTGAATGAGTTAATACCTGTATGTTAAATAAGGTTATTTGCATACTGTATCATCCCTTTCTCATATGTATCTTCAGATCTGATAGTTCTGTCTGCAGGAGTTGTGTTGTAGCTTACAGGTTTGCCATGGCTGGAAGATCTATGGTTCAGGTTTGATTCCATTGATTTCCAGAAGATATTACTAAGATTGTGCCCCTTGGTGCTTCTCTACCAAGTTCCCTCAGCAGATCTGCTTCAACAACAAGCACCTTTCTTCCCCTTTCTCTCCTTTAAAAATTATTAAACTTTCCTCAAACTGGTTACTTTAAAGGCTTCTTATTAATCTAATCTATCTCATCAGGAAAAACACACATTGATCTAATTAGCAATATCCCTTTTAGTTTCTATATCTTAGGTTCATTTTGCATATAAAGTTCAATCTCAAGAGATCTAGCCTAAAGTACCTTACTTTCGCAAGTAATTTAGTGAAAATTCATAGCTTGCTGTTAAGGTAGTTTCATTTGCTGTTCAATAAGTTTAATATTCTGCAATATCAGTGCATTTTAATTGGCTGCACAAACAGCAAGCCAAGATCCCAAGGAAAGCTTGCTTTCCTTGGTTCCTTTTTTGTCGGTTTAGCTAGTTTAATTTCATTATTTTTTGAGATAAAGTAGGCTGACCCAAAGGTACTCTTAAAGTGATTTTGGGAATTTTTTATTCTAACATGCTCGCTGTCCTTTATCAGGTCTGGCAGAGAATAAAGGAAGCTTCTGTCCAAATTGGCTTTTGGAGCACTCAAATCCCCCCAGGGGTCTCTCTTTTGTCACAAAATTTGTAAAATTTTTGTATAACTGTAAGATCTTGGTTTCAGCCTGTATAAGGACCAAGAAAGCACTGATTTATTAGTGCTTTGATATTGTAACCTCTATAATAAAATCATTCTTTGAATAGGCTCTTTCGAGCCATTCCCCATCCCCCCTGGGGAGATTCACGTCGGTGCCATTTTTGTCATTTTTTGCTTATTTATTTTTCACTAGAATTGATATGATTTGCAGGGTAGTATACTTGATATTGTTGTTAATTCCATATTCCATATTGTACAATTTCAAATTAATCATAATACTTACCCCACGATTTCCCGATTAACCCGAAAGGGGAAAGAGATTCGTGGTAGGATTAATTAAGAAACCAGAATTGTGTAGTTGTTTTATTTTTCATCATTTGTTTATCAGAAACTTTAAAATTAACCCCTCCTTGATTCCCCGATTGAGATCCACTTGGATTGAAAGAGGTTCTTGAAGGCTTTTCTTTTAAACAAGAACACACAGCTTAAAACTTATTAAAATTTACAAGACTCCAGTGTGTATGCTCTGCAATTGGCTGCAGTTCATCCGATCAGTCAATATGTATCAAAAGCACTTGAGTTACTAGCATAATTAGGACTCACCTTCCCCAATTGACAAACCATCAGGTGAAAATCCAACACCTCGATCAAACCTTTACGGTGGCAAAATACCCAAAGGAAGCAGGAACTTCTGAAAAGTGACCTCGAGGTGCCGATCTCTGTCACACCCTAACGGGTGTGTTACGAACAATAGCCTCAAGGACTCCATTTCAGCCGACATATTCCTTGCGGGTAGCCGTGAAGGTTTTGTTTTGGACATACTCCAAGTACTCTCGGGTATATCTGGAGTTCCCCCTTAGCCTAATTTAATCAGCTCATACTTCAATTTTAACTTAAAACATACCAAGATGCAATCGCAAAACATTCACTCCAAGCACATGCAAGCATATTGATCAAGTTTTGATTTGACTCCATTCTAAGGCACTGGTCATTTTTTGCTTTATATATATATATATATGGTGTATCAGCTTTGTGCTTTCGTGTGTTTATCTTCGTATCTTGTCATCTTTAATTGTCCGTAGTTAAAAGATTCAAACTCCTAAATAACTAATTCAGTTTAGCATCACCACACTAAGAAACCATCCTTAGTAACTTAATAGGGTCTACCCCCTTGGCTTCGTTAGGAGTTGAGCCTAAACGGAGGAGTCAAGAACAAGGTGACAACCTTGACTCGAGACTTGCCCCCAAGGACACATCGAGTGGCTTGAAGATTTCTGCCACGTGACCCAGGTGTGTGAAAGGCAGCAACACTTTTTGGCGCCGTTGCCGGGGATAAATCTTTTTATTCCCGAGTACGACTTAGCTTAACTTTTTTCTAAACAACTAAAAATATAAAAAGAACTTTTGATTGATCTAGTCTTTAAAAAACATAAAAATTAAAACTCGATCCATCTGGTGACTCCATAGGTGAAATAAATCCATCTTCCAGTGGACAACATAAATGGATCTTGGTAGCCATTGAATACTTTACCAAATGGATAGAAGCCATACCCACCATAAATGCCACTCATCAAGTCATCATGAGATTTTTATATGAGAACATCTTCAATAGGTTTTCTTATCCAGTAAGGTTAGTGACTGACAATGCACTAGCTTTTAAGGCTGGGGCATTAGTTAAAATGTGTGAATCAATGGGTATTCAACTGGTGCACTCCACATTCTATTACCGACAAGGAAATGGCCTGGCTGAGTCATCCAACAAAATCTTAGTCAGAATTATCAGGAAAATTCTAGAGACAAATCAGAAAAGCTAGGATTCAAAGCTTAAGTTTGGTTTATGGGCTGATAGGGTGACAGATAAAAGATCCATAGGGACTTCTCCATTCAAACTAGTTTATGGCACTGAGGCCATCTTTCTTATCCAGCTCATCCTTCCAGTGGCAAAGTTCTTTCAGGAAGAGGAGGATGAACCAAATGATATGATGAGAAGGATGATGGATTTGGTGGAGTTATAGTAGATTAGGGAGCAAGTTATAGGAAAATCAGAAGCTCATCAACAGAGGATAAAGGACATGTTTGAGAAAAGAACAAAGGCATATAACTTCTAGGTCAGAGATTGGGTCCTAAAGTGGGATGCTGTTAGACAGGATAAGGGGAAGCATAAAAAATTTGACTCTTTGTGGATTGGCCCTTTTGTTATAGGCCAGGTATATGAGAATAACACCTTCAAATTGCAAAATCTAGAAGGTGAAGAGGTATTTTATGTAAATGGGCGGTTCCTGAAAATCTATTTTATTTGAGGCTTTGAGGCCTTATGATTGTAAATTAGTAGATAGTGGGTTGTTTTGCTTTCAGAATAAGACTCCATTCCCAATGGAATAATAAAGAATAGTGTTAAGTTACTTAGTTTCTTTTAGGGAAAGGCATTTTGGTCTAGGGTTCTTGGGACCTCATAGGGAGGTTCCCATCCCTGAGTAGGAGCCAGATGTTATCTCCCAAAATAAATTTGTTTTGATAGTATGAAGAATTTAACTCATGCAATGAAGGATATGAAGATCACTGACAGTTTGAAAGCCTTTGTTTTTTATTTGGACGCGAATTTCACAAAGTTGTAGCTTCGTTGGCTTGGGCGAGGATTAGAATATCTCATTAGCCATCGAAAGATGGAAGATAAATAACAGGTGGAAGACCCCTTCGGTAGTTAGGCATATTACTAAACTTTTCACTACCATCGAAACATTTTAAACAGTGAGCGGAGAAGATAGTGGCTAAAATTTTTGCAACTGTGGAGAATAGAGGGATTAAAAGTTTCGATGGTCGAAATTTTTGAGTTTCGAACGCCAACATTATAGAGTTTTAGTTCACTGCGACACCACAACTACGGAGAAGATAGTGACTAAACGTTTTGCTTCAGACTTCTACTGACCTCCGATAGCGATGCAATTAGATCGAAAGAACTAAGGAATAAGTAGTGACGAGGCAAAGCTGAAAGGTGCTGAAATGTCAATGATATGAAGAACTAAGTGCCGCCGAAGTCAAGTATCAGAAGTCAGAACTTGAAAAGACTAACTGTCGGAAAAATAGTTCATTACGGAGCCACAACGGGGGAAGAAATACTTACTGTGGGTTCCAAAACAATACAGACTCATTGGCGACCAGAGGTTCTAAGCACTAATGATCGACGAAATAGTCCACTAGGGAGCCGCAACAACGGAAGAAAAATAGACTAAGGCTTTCGCTAAATGAAAAATCTTTCGATAGCACGACAATAGAATATCATTAGCGATTGGAAGACATACAGACTATGGATCGACGAGTTCACAACAAAGCTCCTCTGCAGTGTCAGGGACACAGAGGTCTAAAGCTCCAATTCCGACATCGTCAATCAATCTCTGGCAGCAACAAAATTAGTTCGTTTCACCTCTGAAACTACGGTAGCGTTCAGAGAAAAGGTTCCGATGCATAAGTATTTTAGCTCCCGATCGCTGACGAGCTAGTGATGGAGAGCACCAGCATTGAGATTTGGAGCGCCAATAAGCTAAAAGAAAAAGCTGCCGATCATCGATGAAGAGATCGTCGTGATGCTAGTGATTTAAGAAAACAAAATTATGGGAGCATTGGGACTTGGGGCACTGATGGACTAGAAGAAAAAGCTTCTTGATCGACGACTACAACAACAAGATAGAAAATCCAGCGGATTAAACAAGAAGAAGCACTTCAGTTAAATGCAAATACACTGGCTGTTGGCGGCAATTTTAGACTGAACCAGCAATGCCAATTATCAGTGAACACTTCAATTATTAAAAGCTCGCTCAGAGAATTAGA
Source organism: Pseudotsuga menziesii (assembly GCA_001517045.1). Classification (NCBI taxonomy): domain Eukaryota; kingdom Viridiplantae; phylum Streptophyta; class Pinopsida; order Pinales; family Pinaceae; genus Pseudotsuga; species Pseudotsuga menziesii. The sequence goes on along the minus strand of LPNX010990099.1, from coordinate 32,125 downwards.
TCTTCATAGCAGATAAACAAATAGTTAGCAAGGGTTTGAATCCCTAATCTAGAAAAACTATCACTTTCAGGTATTTTTGTGTGCAAACAGATTGGATTTTCAGGATCTGTTATTTTTGTAGAAGGCTATAAATCCCATGATATTTTTTATAATAAAGGTTTGAATCCGGGGATTTATAAGCTCATTCCATTATCAAGCGTATGATCTGGTTTATTCTAAATATAAGCTCTTTTGTTGTGATTCATTTAGCCATCTCTTTCTTTACTGTGTTTACTGCCTGAATGTGCATTTATGTCATTTTTCAGATAAATTAAAAATTCGATATATGTCATCCTATTGGTTATTTAGTGATATTTGATTTATAAATACCATCCCCAGTAGGATTTAGATATTTATATACATGTGTTATGTGTGTAATTCTGCCATCCTGGTGAGTTCTCCATTTCTGCACTTTTTTGTCAAACTACTGAACAAGTTGTAGCTAAAATCCTTGTAATTGAGTGAGCTTCAAGCATGTCTTGAGAGTGAGAGGTTATATAGGTTATCCGGCTTGATCCATATTAGAAAACCCTAAAAAATAGTTTAAGTTACTAGGCATCCTTGAGATACAACCTAGAGGAGTTTTTTGGAGTGCCAACAGCATGAAATAAATTGGTATAAAGAAATCAACATTAACTTGTGAGCTCACATAAAATCTATACTCTCAATTCATAAGCAAGACATAATTGAAAATCTATATTAATAATTCATAAGAAAGAAACTCAAACTAACATAAGAGAGTCAAAGTATGTGCATGAAGCATCATCTCCATTACATAACAATCAAGAATCTATTCTATGACTAACTTTGAACTATTCTCTACTCCCAAACCACTAGAAAGATCTGTAATCGAAAATGAGGAGAGATCCCTCCTATTTATACATGAATTCAAGATAACTAATCATAATTGCAGATCCACTATTCTCTCAACTTATCCCTTAAAGTCCTCAACAAATCCACTATTCTCTCAACTTATCCCTTCAAATCCTCCAACAAATATTGGATGAGATATTCTCTCGACATTTCCATAATCATCTCCTTGAAGTTAGCCCTCATCTTGAAGATGAAATTCGAATTTGAGGCTAGGTGGTCACTTTTGAGCTTGTTAAAGTCTTCAAATACATATGTAAGAATCACCAAACTCATCCAACGTTAAAGTATAATGAAAATATGTTATTTTTCTCAATAATTAACCACAAATTCACTCAAAATACTCAAAAATAAATGATTTGGAAAATGGTAATATAAACCCATATTTATTATGAAAGTGGTGAATATTAATGGTTTTATCGAAGGATAAGATAGCAATAAGGTGATAAATGGTATAGGAAAGATGAATAAAATGTGGTCTTTTTGCGGCTCAACACTCCACACAGTCATGCATAAGATCAAAAAAAATTCCTAAAACTTCACGCTGAAAAGTGGCAGGTGCATTACATAAGCCAAATGGAAAAACTCTATAGGCATATGTTCCCCAAGGGCATGTAAAAGTGGTCTTATATTGATCCTCAGGTGCTATTAAAATCTGATGATATCCACTATACCCATCAAGAAAGGAAAAGTATTGTTTTCCCGACAGGGTATCTAACACTTGATCGATAAAGGGCAAAGGAAAATAGTCTTTAAGAGTGACCTTATTTAGCTCTCTTAAATCAACACAAATACGCCACTTCCCTGTGACTTTATTTAGGAATACCACTAGAGGAGACACCCATTTACTGTTGGAGATAGGATAGATGAAACCAACATTTAGAAGTTTTTGTAACTCCTCTTTTACTATATCTTTTAGAGCAGGATTCATCCTCCTATGAGGCAGTCTCACAGGTGAAATGGTTGGATCCATGTAGATATGGTGAATATAGGTGTCAGGGTGTATACCTTTCATGTCAGTGTATTCCCATGCAAATGCTCCAGATTGGCTCTTAAGGATCTTAAGCAATTGTCCTTTTTGGGTCTTAGTTAACCCTGCATTTATGTGTAAAATGTTTCGAGGGCTAGCTTCACAAGGCACAATATAAGACCCTATGTGCTCTTCAATTGAAAAGACACATGGTGTTTCTATGAATGTTTAGAGAGCCATATTTTCTTGAAACTCATCTCCAAAGATCTGATTGATTTGGGCAAAAGACTGCGGAAAATCTATACAAGTTGTGGAAGAGACAAATTGGTTTAATACATTCTTAGTAGCTTGCTCCTAAAGTGCCTAGGAATAATCACTAGGAAAGAAGACATATTCAATATTTTCATCCCCAAAGGGGAAATATAACCACCACAAAGTTTTAGTTACAGGTTGTGCTGGAGGATATAAAATATGTCTCTGTGTAGACAACCCATTCAAAATGGTCATTACCTGATCCCTACATCCTATAAAGGCATTAGCAGTGGCTAACCATGGTATCCCTAATATAATAGGATGTCATTTAGAAGGATCCTTTTATTTCACGACCATAAAGTCAACAGGGTATTCCCATGAAGCTACTGATACAATAATATCGTCTAGGACTCCAACAGGTCTTACCGTGGTATGGTCTACTAGTTCTAGGATTGAAGGGGTAGATCGAAGAAGCTGTCTCAACTGTAAAACTTCTAAAACTGCGGTGGTCATCATATTAATGATAGATCCTAAATCGATAAGTGTATTTTATATGGTAGTATTATTTACAATCACAGTTACTACTGGGGCCCTTGGATTTGTATATTTTGCAATCTGAGATTGGTCTGTCATACACTCAGACATCTCTCTTATAACATGAATTGTGAGGGGGTATTTTTGCTTCTTTCCTGGGAACTTAATGCGGAGTTCCTTTATTACCTTGCTGCAAATTGGTATATCCTTAATAGCCTATAATAGAGGAATTTTGACACAGATATTCTTTAGCTCATTCATAATGTCATACTCGGGATGAACTACGGGTTTTTCTATTGCTAGTCGTTCCGGAAATGGAGGAATCCTTTGTTCCTGAATGGGTTCTTGCTAAGGATGGGTATGAACAGGGATCTTTGGAATATCCACATCCTATAGAATAACATCATTCATGACTTCATTTGAATCTTCTTCATCATTCTCTTCACGAATGATGAATGATGACTTGGGTATGTCATTTACAATTCTTCCAGATCATAATTTTATCCCATGTACATGTACAATTGAAATGAAGTAGGATGGAAGAGTTTGCAACTCAATGCTATTAAGAGATTGTGTTGGCTTATTATTTGGATTAGGTATTGGTTGTGTAGGTAACAATGTAGGTCGTGGAGGTTTTGTATTTTGGAAGTGATGAGGTTGTTGTGTAATAAGGGGAACTGGAGGCACAAACCATGGTAAAAATTACTGGGCATTGGTCAAGTGATGAGGATACGGGTGATTAGGTGCAAAGATAGGTGGTGGTTGGGGGTAGGATTGTCCCCTCCTCCCTTGTGGCCAATACTGTTGCTGAGTAAAATGAGGAGGAGGAGGATACTGGGGTGACCACTGCTTCCAACTTGTAGTGTTCCAATGTTGAGGTGGTTGGTAAGGTTGGTAATAAGGTGAAGGCTGTGGCTACAAATTCTGATATGGTGGTGGGTCCCTTGGTTTCCAAGGAGGTATCTTGGATGTAGGTTTGATTCCTAAAGAGTGTGTACCTAGGAGGCTCCTTTCGAGGTGATAATGGGCTGTCCCAACGTTATTTTTTGGGGGAGATTTTCCTACAATCAACTATTTTTTTATTAGGTTCTATAGGAATGGTAGGTGCTACTATGGAGGTTTCTATCTGTGAAATAACTGCATTTGTTGAGCCGCCAAAGAGGGCTTGTACCTAGGAAGGATCAATGAATCAACAAAGTTAGGATCCCCTACTAATGAGAAAGTTGTATTGTTAGGTTTCTGCACTAGTGGAGGGTTGAGGGTTTCCAAAGGTTCACCCTCTTGAATTTCTTCAACAATGGGATCCTTAGGACTTCCCGCCAGGGTTTCTTCCCTGTCTATGGCTTCTCCTATAAAGTATTTAGGTTTCCAAGTAGAACTTCTTCCTATGTGGGTTTTCCAATACCTTTCCGATGAGTCAGTGGTTGGGGTATTTCATCCCCCGTAAAGGTTAGTAGGGATTTTAATAAGGTTTTGAGAATGATCTCTAACGTATCTACCCTTAGAATCTCTAGCTCTATTCATGAAAAACTAAACTAAAAGAGAACCTATGCTACTAATACTACTACTACTGGATTTGGGGGCGCCTGTTATAACAGATGCACAGGTTCTTACCTCTCGTCTTACCGCTCCCCCACCACTAGCCTATTGCTAAACTTCATAAATGAATTCTACTTATTCTACCTTACTAAAAAACTCCCCAACAACAACGCAAAAAATGTTGGGTGTTATAATGTCTTAATTAATTCACCTAATATTTAATTATCGACCGAGGTTAACTTAGAGTTGAAACAATGTATATGTGAAGGTAGAGGGGTTCCTAGGGTGTCGTGGAAATATTTTAACAAAGAAAATATCGAAAGATATTTCAAAATTTAAAAACTGAGTCAAACTCCTATAAATTCAACTATGAAGGTCATTAAACCAAAATGGAGTATTATATTAGAGAAGTATCAAGCTATACTACTTTACTCTATGGAAAATTATTGAAAGATAAATATATAAACAATAATATTCTACTCTTTATAGTAAAACCTATTAATTAACTATTCTACTTCTTAACAATTTCAGAAACTAACTATACAAGGAAGGATTATATTAGAAACCAACTATACATGCAATTAACAAATGTACATAAGGATTCAAACTAAACTATCTAATTCCACTCTCCTTTATTGTTCCGTGTATATGCATTCACTTTGATTGGAACTAGAGAAGGAGTAGTGTCAAAATGGCTTTCAAAAGAAGTAAAGAAACTTAATGGAATCAAATCTAGCTTAACTTCTACAAATATGTTATCAAGGGGGTATTTGCAGAGGTTATTCTCCAGGTGTCCTGGCCAGGTAGGGTTCAAACAACACAGTTGCTATATGCATTGAAGCTGAGGGCCACTATAATTGGTTATGAACCTCCGCTCGTTGTGTATGGGAGTCTCAAGCCTATCCTAGGAGAGACATACCTGCTTCATTCAGGAGCTCACTTATCCTACCCTTGGTTTGGTTGTTGTTTGGTTTTATATTTTCTTAGGTGTATGCTCTGTGCACACTAGTATACTTAGGGTTGTGTAGATAGATTGAGTCTTTTCTTTTTTTTGAGTTATTGTGGTTCTGGGTGCGGATCCCCATCACTTTCTTCATTTAGTAGGTATTTCACCTTCTACGTCTCCTCCTCCCTTGGGAGAGAGATCTGGACAATATGGGTGGACTAGCCATCACTTTGATTCATACAGAGATCTCACCATGATTTGTCATGAGTCTGAGGTCCCAAAGCTTCCACCTTCCCCACATCTGGCGGTGGAAGTTGAACCTTCAAGCACATATGGAAATCCTCCTGAGTTTGGTCCTTATGGGGTTGGACTGTCACAAGATGATTTATCACAATTTCCTGATTACATTAGCTCCAACCCCTGGTATTGGTTATACTATCCAGGTGAAGAGAATCGCCATGAACCCACCAGCATGGCATGCCTAATATTCCCGATCCCGGTCTGGTACCTCAGGTCGAACTAGTTGGTGACCCTGGTACTGTTCCTGGGGGCACTTGCATTCCTTTCTATGCAGAGAGGTTTGGTGGTAGTAGTCACATTGCACCATCCACTCCAGCGGTGGCAATTCCTTCACACACAACCCAGACCTAGCACTAGTGTTCCTCTTCGAGGACCTCAGTCGAGACATGTGAATATTGGGGTTGCAAGCTATATTCCTTCACATATTCCATCGTCTTCTCAACCTGCTCCTTCAAATTACTTTTTGACACATCCTCTTCCTAGCTCTAGTGGTCCTTTGGGTCGGATTTTGACTATAAGCCATGTCCGTCCTACATCTGCTAACACTGTAGTATCACAAGGCCAAGTTCGTCCTTATGTGTCAGTAGGTCATGTACCTACTTTTGGATTGTCTCATGGAGTATCTCGTGGAACTTATCATGGTCCAGCTTATGGAGCTTCCCATATACCTACCTATGGACTATCTTATGGACCATCTCATGGTCTAGCCTATAGAGCTTCCCATGGACCTTCTTATGGACCATATTACGGAAAAAAATATCAACCGTATGGGTATGGGTATCAACAACCCACTTACTCTTCTAACTATGGCTTTGTAGCACCTCATAATAAGGGTACTCTGCATTACAATTCTTCCATGCAGCCGTTCATGGGTCATATGGGAGGAGGTTATTATCCCACTGACCAAGGTCATGGTGTGTATATAAATCAATATTATCCGAATCATTCGTATCATGGAGTGTGGCATCGACTAGCTAAACCTAGGCTCCCTTTCCTTATGACCTTGAACCTACCTGATTTGTCAAGATTGACAAATGATCCCATGTCTCATGATCCGACATGGTCGATAGTCCCTACCAAGATTCCTTCAGACATTCCCAAGTTTGAAGGTAAGGGTGGTGAATATCCTAGTGAGCATGTCACAACCTTCCACCTTTGGTGCTCTTCTAATTCCTTACATGATGATTCCATTCATTTGAGGCTATTTCAATGCACCCTCACGGGTCCTACAACAAAATGGTATATAGATTTACCAGGGGGACCTATACTACGTTTGATGAGCTTGCCCCAACTTTTCCTAATAATTTCCAGCTACATGTATGTTACGACATTGGTACCGAACTCTTTTCAACCTTCTGACAAGACAAATCCATGCATATTTCAGATCATATTCAAGAGTGGCATAGATAGAAATGATTAATTAAAGCCTTTATACCACCAAAGTTTTTTCTAGAGTGGTTACTCAAGTCATTGTTACCTTATATCGTGAAGGATGTTTCCACATACGGAGTTCAAAATGAGGACCAAGCTATTTTTAGGGCTCAAGAGTTGGATTTGATTTATGCTCAATCCAGACTCTTGTATGAGATTATCTCGAATGCTCCAAGATCCAATTTCAACCCCAAGATTAAACGTAGGACACATGTCGATGGTATTGTTGGCTCGACAAGTACCAAACCTGTAGACTCGGTTTTGAAACAAGTGAGCCAGTTATCGCTTAACCAACCTGCATCAGGACAAGCCATGGCTTCGTTTCATCCTACCCAATCGATGAGCGTGATTTCAGTGCAAACGTCGAACCTGAAAGGCAACCAATAGCTTGGAAGGAATAAAAAGAAAGGAAAAAATAATCGTAAGGGTGGGAATAAAAATGAAAATGGTAATAATAATGACAAGAACACGAACAATGCTGGGGAGGACAAGAAACTTAAGCGTAAGGTGAAGTTTCCTTGTAAGTTGTGTAAGGATGATCACCTCACTCACTTGTGCCCTCATATGGAGGATGCCTCAAAGTTCATGGAACAGGGCCCAACTATGTTTACTAATCCTTTACCTAATAATCAAAATATGAACTCGACGACCATTGATCCTGGTTGTGCATCTGGTGGAACTCAAAACCCGCCGTAGGCCAGTAGTGGTGTTATCAACCCAAATGGCACTTCTCTGTCCGAGTGCTGACATTCCTTATGTTGGTACACAAAAGGACATTTTAGGATTGAAGTTTTCTAAAACACTATAGATGGGAATGAATTGGATGCATTTACCCTTGAACCAACTTGCCATATAATTTTTTTAAGTGTTGAATTGCATACGTGACTATCTCCATTGCAACTCGCATACATACGTGACTATCTCCATTGCAACTCGTGTATTGTACGTGACTATCTACATTACAACATTACAATACTTGTGTACTGTACATGAGCGTACGCGGGTTTCCTTTAAGCAACTCACTTGTCATACACAGGTTGCTTTTATCAATAGTCACGTACATCTTGATTCGACCTAAAAAATATAAAACACAATTAATGGAGATTATTTGGGTCTTAATAATTAACTATCCTAACTGTTTCAACCACCCCAACCTTCGAAACCACTCTATTTCCCAAAGTATAAATAGAGGCCTTGGGGAGGGCATTAATCAATGAAGATTGGAGAGAAAAGTTATGCTGGTGGTATATCTTCAGAAGTCTTGGACCAGTAGAAATCAGAGTCCTTTGGTTGCAGAGGAGTCCTTGTCTCAAAAGATAGGTTGTACTCTTATCTCATTCACTGATTGTTAATAAAGAGAATTCTTCTTCCAACGTTGTGTTGAGTCTCTTTCATGTATCGTGGTTAATGAATATATTTGATTATGTATTGGAAATATTGTTTATCTAACCTATTATATATACATGCATGAGATAGTACTTGGAGAATTTTCTCTTTACAGGTGAAAGAGGTGCATCCCTTGAAGCTTTGGAGAGAAGAGGAACAGAAGAAGATCAATCTTGGATCAACCGTCGGTAATCGGGTGAGTCAAGACTTTATTCCTATTTCCTTTATATTCTCTATTAAATCTGATTGTCTACAAGGTTAGTAGTAAGTTGGTAACCCTAGACCCTAGGTTACAAGGGTGCTTAATCTTGAACAATAGAACTGGCAATTCTGCTGGGGAGTCTAGCCTGCTGTGGGTTAGGCCTGTATATCCTTGCCTACTCTTTGCTTTGATTCGGTGTGTGGTTTTATATCTTGGTTTGGACTTGAAGTTGTGTTTTAGATACCTTCATCATTTTTTCTTTTTTGAAAAAATCTTGTCCTATACGCGGGTTGCTGTGCTACACAGTCACATACGTAAGCTTGTATACGCGGGTTGCTATATTGAACAGTCACGTACAATACATGGGTTGTTCTATTAGACAGTTGCGTACATACCTTAGCAGCAAATTTTTGGGTAGGGTTTCTTGTCCCTGTCTTATTTGGATTTTGCCTTGCTTTGGGGTCTTCTAGTACTGGCACTTTACTGTAGTTTTGAAAGCCTTGTACACCATACTTTGTGCTTTTTAGTAAGCCCTTGAGTTTTTGTTGTTTGAATCTTCTTTCTTTGAGCAATATGAGGTGGATTATCCTGTTTGGGTGATAGGTCCAAGTGCTGTGTATTTGAATTAGTGATCAGGGTTTTAGATACCTTGTACCTCGTACTATTTCCAAGTAGTTTCGATTTGTCACTTGCCTTTTAATGATTTCAGTGGATTTCATTCATTGTTTCTTCCCAAGCTAGGTGTTTTCCAAGTCTCTTCCTTAGGTGGTTGATTTTTGTATCTTATAAGTCTGTTATACTTCATTTTGCTTGCTTTATAGTCTAATTATTTAAGCATACTCAAGAATTGTTGCATTTAGGTGCATAGTGATTTTTGAAGAGTTTGAAAAGTGAAAAGAAAGCATTGGAAACATTTGCATTATAATTGCATATTGTAGTTTTATTTTTAGTTTTTGAATAAAATCTGAAAAATTACAAAAAATAAGTCTTAGCTTTCTCTTACCTAGTTGTAATTTCATTAGTTCATATTTACAAAAAAAAGAAGAAAAAGAAGCTTGCTTTAAGTAGCTATAATTTGCTTTGGAATTCATTTTATACACCTTTTTACTTTTCTTATCGAGTCTATAATATCATAGTCATTCACACCACTTACCCTCTGACTAAGAACAACCCTTAAAATGAACTCTATAATTTAAAATTTATTAGTAAGTTTTGTTTTATAGGGTCATACACCTATTAGCTTAGGCTAGACTTATGGGATAGGAAGTGTGAACTCCCCATAAGTACTTAAATTCAGACGTAGTTTTCCAATCGATAGGTAAATCCTTCTCTGTGTTGATAGTATATGGGAAGCTCCTCTCAAACAGGAGTTAAGCACGAGGCCGCATTGAGGCTTGGACTGAGGAGATAATCCTCCGATTCCTTGTCAAAATGTAGACCAAGGTTTTTACGCATCTGGGGATTCTATCCTAGACAGAGTTTTGGGCTTTGCTACCCTGCCCATGCGTATGAATCAGGCTTGCGACTGTCTTCCCAGACTATTGATATGGTTAAGGTAGCATCTAGTCTCTTGGACATCTAAGGTTTATACACAGGTAATCCGAAAGGCTATTTCTGGTTCATCTTGGATGGGCTTGGAAATTAACCCTTGTTGAAAGTGTAGGAGGGAAGTGGGTGATTCCTCTACTTATGCCTAAGAACCTCTTCAAGGACACCAAGAAACTGTCTCTCAGCTTTCTTCAGGAAAGCATATCTTATACCCCTTGTGATTGTTGAGACTTTAGGAAATTTTGTAGTGATTGCTTTGTGGTTTGTCTGTGTTTTTAGCTGACCTTAGGGTGTGAAGAGTCAAATTTACAATCGTGGAGGACCAATCTGTCAGAAGGTCATGAAGGTTGCAAAACCTTCCTCCGCTTATCACATTGGAACCTCCACCTCCCCTTCAATGGTGGAGATTGGACACGGATGGTTCTTTTGAACCGATAAGAGTTAGTGAAGTTTTGGGTGAACCAGAACTTAGGGAAAACCATTTTAATTTCAAAATAGTTGAGATAGAAGACTTGCAGGATGACAAGTTTGCAAGGAATTTTAAATCACCTCTAATTGACTTAAATGATTCGGTGATAATTCATGTTCATCCTTTCAATCCACCCATGACTAGTGTCCTTTTGGGAAAAATAATGTCTACTATAGGAGAAAGTTATTCTACTTCCACCTCAACCGCTCCGGCTAAAGGGGTGCCACCTCCCCTGGTAGGCGCCCCTAGAACAAGTATACCTACTACACTGTTAACTCCAACTAGCTGGGTGGTTCAACCACCGACTCCCACAAGTTTAGGAGGTGCTTCTGGTGGTATGGTCACTGGGATTCCTAGTGTACCTACAGTTACTACTTCCTTTGCACACACTGCTTAGAGTGGTCCTATAGGATCCTCGGCTTTTGTCCATGGTTTTCCTTGGAATGGGGGGCACATTCCCCCATCCACTCCATATGTAGGCCCAACACCCTCATATGTAACGGTGCAGTTCGAAAACCCTAATGCTTATGGTCAAGGTTTTTAAACTCTAGTTTCAGCTCCTTTTACGAGCTCTCCTTTTTCTCTTTTCAGTGGAGGGATACCTGCTACTGTATTCCAAACCCTAGCTTCGACTGGGGCAGATAGAACCTCATATATTGCACCACACATAAACAATCTGCTGGCTTATGGATGGAATACTTTCCAAAGTATCCCAACCACTTCACAATCGGCAACAGGGGGAAACCCCACCTTCACATATGGGAATATGGGGGCAAGTCCCTATAACCCACAAACTAGTACTTTTAGTGCTCCGGTTAGACCCAAGATCCCTTTCCTAGCAACATTAAATTTTCCAAGATTTGTCGAAACTAATGAATGACCCGGTGAGACATAAATCCTCCTGGCCACCCGTTCCTACCAAGTTTCCCTCGGATATCCCAAAATTCAAAGGCAAAGTTGGTGATGATCCAGGAGCTCATGTCACCACTTTCCATTTGTTCTACTCTTCCAACTCACTGAATGAGGATTTGGTTCGGTTGAGGCTGTTCCAAATAACTTTAAATAGTACTGCAGTAAAATGGTATATTGAATTGCCTTCTGCTGCGTTTAATAGTTTTTGGGACTTGGCTAATGTATTCCTTAGTCAATTCCAACTTCTTGTTCGATATGATTTCTGGAAAGACTTCCTTTCTACCTTTTGGTAGGTCAAGTCCACTCATATTTTGGATCACATCCAAGAGTGGAGAAGACGGAAGAGCCTTATCAAAGCCACTATTCCTCCCGAGTCCTTATTAGAATGGTTCCTTAAATCCCTATTGCCATATATATCTAAGGATGTATCTACTTCAGGAGTGACCAATGAGGAAGAAGCTATCCTTAGGGCCCAACAACTAGATTTGATATATTCTTAGTCTGGGATTTTATATGAAATTATCCCTGAGGCACCGAGGTGAACACACAATGTAGAGAAACCTAAGCTTGGACCCCATGCCGATGGTGTGGTTGGTTATGTAAATTCTCCCATTGTATAATCTTTGGCTAAACAGCTCCATTAGTTGTCGATCAAACATTCTACAACGGAGGCAGCAAAGGCTACCCCCTCACCCCAAAATGCAAATGTTTTTACACAATCCTCTCAGAAGGGCAATCAGCATCCCGATGGGAAAAAGAAGAAAGGAAAAAAGTGTGAGGGAAACCAAAACAAGAAAAAACCCACAAACAATGTTGATGGGGGTAAAAAAGAAAGGACGAAGGTGAAATTCCCATGTAAGTTGTGCCATGAAGATCACCTAACCTATCTATGTCCCCTTATGGAACAAGCTCAGAAGCTATTAAAAGGCCAACAACCGGCTGTCCTGAAGGATCCTTTTCCCCAATGACAAAATTCTACTTGAGCTTCAAATGCAGCAAGGGGCACCCCAAATGCTCCTGACCCCAATTATATCAACATGGTTCGATCCAAGACTTTACTATAGACTAGGAAAAAGAATTATGAAAAAGAGGCATCAGAGAAGGGTAAGTCAATAGGTGAAACTTCCAACCCTCTCACGATTGAGAAACCTACTGAACCTATGCCCAAGATACCGAAAGGTGTCTTCAAGAAAACCTTGCACAATCCTAATTCTAGGGCTACAGCAAACTACTCTGTAGTTGAAGAATGATCCCAGACTCATGCAATGTTGGCTTTAGAGGTGTTACAGAGTTGTCCCACTCAGCGAGATGCACTCTTAGTAGCCTTAGGTAGTATGGACTCATCGAGCCTCATGGAAAAATTTAATTTGTCTGATGTCAAAAATCACCTTCCATATCATGTAGCCTTATCGATAGATGTCATCCATGGTGGAAAGACCATTGGAAGGGAAGTTGTCGACGAGGGTGCTTCTACATGTGTTATGTCCTTGTCTTGTGGGAAAGCTCTTGGATCTCCAGAGTTGGTTCCATCGAACACCCTACTTATTGATTTCAATGGAAAGTCATTTCGTCCACATGGTATCCTACCGGCTTTCGAAATTAATTTGGTAGGGAAAGCAGTGTATATTGAGGTAGAGGTGATTGATGCACATTTGGATTATAACTTGCTCTTGGGGAGAAGTTGGACTTACGCCATGTCAGCTATTGCATCAGATGTATTTCGGGTAGTAGTGTTTCCACACGAAGGGAAGTTGGTTACTGTAGACCAACTAAGTTTTACTTGAAAAGGCCGCATGGAAACTAACAAGTCCACCGTACCATTGGTTGATCAGGTTAGATCCGCTTCAGAGAGATTAGGGGCTGGAATGTACGCATCATTGATGAGAACATTTGATATTCTAGCTTCGATTAATTATCTAGGTTCTACTAGCGTTGGGAAGTCTATAACAATGGTTTTTGATAGAATGGATCCTTGGGTTCTTCCTTCTCGCCATGAACCTGAAGCACCCTTATCAACAATAGAAGTAGCTTATCAAGCTATCGTTCATACCGCTGTTGATCCCATTTTGGTCCCTCTCATAGTATCAGAGGAGCTGGAAGAAGCCAATCTGCCTACTTGGGCAGTGAACTCTTTGCATTCTAGATATTGATTAGATATGGTTTTACCTTCGGATGAAGCCATTCTGGAAGCCGTGTGTGAACAAGATAAGATCTGCAAAGATCTTCACCATCGATGCTATTTTCTTCCAGAGTTAAGCAGGATTGAGAACCAGGAGTTCCATATGAGACTGGCAGGTGATGTTGATACACCTATTAATCCCTTACCAAGGGAAGGAATATTTTCTAAGGGGAATATAGCAAACATTTCCACTATGATTCCTATAAACATCTCTGCAAACCCAAACATTGTGGAAAATGTACACATTGATGCGAACTGCTCTCCAGAGGATATTGCGATTTATACTGCCTTTTTTAAGGAATTCCGCGACGTATTTGCCTGGTCATATGAGGAGATACCAGGAATTGATCCATCCATAGTCGAGCATGAAATCCGAACTTACCCTGATGCTAGACCCGTTCAACAAAAGTTGACACCTGTCAACTAGCGTAAAGCGACAGCGGTTAAGGCTGAAGTTGAGAAATTGCTGAAAGCGGGTTTCATTTGCCCCATAGCTTTGACAGAATGGGCATCCAACCCTATTCTTGTTGAAAAAAGCGAGGGACTATACTTGTTTGTACTGAATTTCGAGATCTAAACAAAGCCTGTCGCAAGGACAACTACCCCATGCCATTTATAGATCAAATTATTGATGCTTGTGCGGGAAGTGAAGTCTTTTTGTTTATGGATGGTTTCTACGGGTATAATAAAATCCAAATTAAACCAGAAGACCAACATAAAACAACTTTTATTTGTCCTTGGGGTACCTTCGCGTACAAGAAAATGCCCTTTGGATTGAAAAATGCAGGGGAAACCTTTCAGTGGGCAATGAATTTTGCCTTTCATGACATTAAAGCCATTGTCGAACCCTATCTTGATGATCTTCCAGCACATTCTCGTAAGAGGATCAATCACCCAGATCACTTGCGTTTAATTTTCGAATGATGTAGATACTACAAAATTCGCTTGAATCCCCACAAATGCGTTTTCTATGTCGAGGCAGGGAGACTGCTCGGATTCATTGTTTCCAACAAAGGCATTCAGGTGTATCCCTTGAAAGTTGAGGCCATCGTAAATATGCCTCCTCCTCATTCTATCAGGAAGCTTTAAATCCTGCAGGGGAAGTCCAACTTCCTTCAATGTTTTATTGTAAATTATGCCAAGATTACTAAAGGTTTCATGCTCCTGTTGAAACAGGACACCCCATTTGTATGGGATGAAATTGCACAACTTGCATTCGAGGCATTAAGAAAAGATTTGTTGTCAGCACCATTATTGCGCCCACCATATTACTCTCAGGATTTTATATTATATCTAGCTGCATTTGAGTTGACCATAGGGGTAGTACTAGTCCAGGAGGACGATAATATTCAAGAGCATGTCGTCTACTATCTTAACCGTGCTTTAGCCGGCCCTAAACTTAGGTATTCCCACGTCGAGAAGTTGGCCTTGGCAGCTGTGTATGCTGTTCAGAGGTTATGTCACTACATCTTACTGAGGACCACGATGGTAGTGGTGGATGTTAATCCTTTTCAATATGTTTTGTACTGAAGGATGGTTGGAGGCAAATTCAATAAATGGATAGTCATTCTTCAAGAGTTTGACTTAGATTTCCAATCTGCCAAATCCAAGAAATCCTTAGTTTTTGCTGAGCTCATTCCATAATTTCTAGTAGAGGAAGATGTAGCCATTGAAGAAGACTCATTCCCAGATGAGCATATCTTTTTGATTTCCACCTCTAACCCCTAGTATGAAGATATACTTATCTATCCCCAGAATTTGAAGTACCCTGTATCCTTCTCGTGGGAAGGATGGCATAAACTACGTGTACATGCCGAAAACTACCTCATTATTGGAGATACTTTATATTGTAGGGGGGGTAGATTTTGTTTTGTGTTGATGTCTTACCCACGAAGAAGAAAAGACTGTCCTAAATGATGCCCATAGTGGAGTGTGTGGGGGTGATTTATCTGGGTTAGCAACGGCCTAGAAGATATTACATGCCAATTATTTTTGGCTCATGATCTTTAAATATTGTGTGGAAGCCGTGAAGCACTGTCATCCTTGTCAGCTTTACACCAGAAAGATGTGGTCACATGCTGCTCCATTATTTCCTAGCATCTCAGTGGGCCCCTTCATGAAGTGGGGGATAGATTACGTGACGTGCAACCAAGTCTCGGCTGGGGGGCACAAACATATCATTGTCGCTGTAGATTATTTCACGAAGTGGGCAGAGGAAATGCCCACCTTTAAAGCTGATGGGGAAACTGCATCTTTTTTCATTTTCATCCAAATTAACGCATGATTCGGTATCCCTAAAGAGATTTTCACTGACCATGGAAGTCATTTCCAAAATAGTATGATGACTGAATTGACCACTATGCTAGGGTTTAGACAAGAACGTTCATCTTCGTTCTATCCTTAAACAAGCGATCAAGTCGATCCTGTAAATAAAAATTTGAAGAATATTCTCAAACGTACTATTAATGCAGCCCATTCCAATTGGCACATCATGCTGTATCCTACACTTTGGGCATATTGAACCAATGTGAAAACTGCTACAGGGTTTTCTCCTTTCCAACTCGTTCATGGAGTGGAAGCAGTCACCCCGGTCGAATGCGAAATCCTGTCCTTAAAGATTACTATTCACGTGTTACCTGATATGACTAAGCTGGGAGAACATTTATTACATTTAGAACATTTATATGTGCAGTGTAGAGATGCGCTGACAACAAATGAAGCTCATAAAAATAGGGTAAAAAGAAAATACGATAAATCGGTCAAGCCTTGAATTTTTTCTAAAGGGGAGCTTGTCTTGCTCCGGGATCAGGACAAAGAACCCCTGGGGGCAGGAAATTTCAGGTCTATGTGGTTAGGACCTTATGTCATGTCAAAGGTGTTGAAGAAGGGTGCATATGAATTGACATATTTCGAAGGGAATAAGCTGCCTGACCCTAGAAATGGGCTCTACTTGAAAAAGTACTATGCTTAGGCTTAACGCTTTTTCCTGTATTTTTATTGTATGTATTTTTATGTACAATAGTTCACCGGTTTGTGTTTTTATACCATCTACTGGTTATTATAGATGTCTTCTGAGTGGTTTGTAGGTTTCGTTGATGGCTCCAGTTGCCACACTTGTAATCTAGCTTCAACCGTATGGGTCATTTACTCGCCCTCAGGACAGCTAGTCACCTCTGGAGGCGCTTGCTTAGGTGCTACTACCAATAATGTGATCAAATACAGGGTTGTCATTGAGATTTTATGGGATGCTTTGTCACATGGTATCACTCAGCTGGAAGTCCGACTTGACTCTCAACTAGTGGTTTCCCAGCTCAATCGAGCTTATTAGGTACGGAACCCTATTTTACTACGTTAGTTTATGCAAGTTAGGTTATTGGAAATAAATTTTGAGTTTATTACATTCAATCATATTTCAAGAAATCAAAATTCATTAACTGATGCGTATGCTAATTATATCTTGGATTGGCACTTAACACATTTTGCATAAAATATATAGCAGACACATAACAAAATACTTGTAAATAAAATTGGCAACACACACACACACACACACACATATATACATATATGTGAATATATGTCCATATAGATAGGCCAAGTTTATGATCCTCAGATCTAGTCATAACTGTATAATATACAAAAAATATACAAAACATGGATCAAAGTCCATAAAATGCTCCTAAGTCTAAGCTTGACCACCCTAGTCTCCTTGATCACCCTGATCACCCTGCTCTCGAGATTCTTTAGCCTCCTCGGCTACAACATCCTCAATAGCATCTGTAATGCCCCGGTTTTGACCCCGTTGCACTAGATGTATATGATGTATATATATTGTAATGATCTTGGTGCAGAGCTAAAGGCCAAAGCCCCACCATTGATCGGTAATGCTATGTTTTGGATTTAAATTTGTCACCGATGGTATATTGGGGCATGCGGCATATATTATGTTGGCCATCATGTAAATATGCATCATAATTAATTAATGGACACAACCAGCTACGGTCGCAGCAACTAAATCAAATGGGGCATGATTTCCTAAGGATAAGGGGGGTGAAATATTTAACCTATGGCCCAATGGGGAAAAGCCAAAAGTCTATGAGAAAACCCATCAAACTGTCAACTACCTTTCTTGTCTTTTTCCCCAATCATTTATTTCTGTCAGAATGTGGTTGAGTTAGTTATTGCATGGAATGGGAAGAGTATGGGCAAAAATTCGAATTGGGCAGAGACCCATTTTTGAAAAATGTGTTCTGACTTCCTTGGCAAGGAAAATGCCCAAAAACATATGCCATTCTGCCATGCATCCACGTTTTCCATTTTTCCTCACCATTCTCCTTCACGTTGGGGCTTTTGGGAGCAGCTGGAGTTTTTCCTGTGTCTTTGATTCCATGTTTTTGGTTGTTGGCTTCATTTTTCCCATGGATTGGAGGTCATTTTTGTAGTGCCAGGGATTGGGTTGTCTTCCTCACGTTTTGGGAGCTGCTGGTGCTTTTTTCCATTCACGTTTTTGTAGCTTCATGTGTTTTTACCATGGCTGTGAAGGGCCATTCACGTTTTTGGTTGTCTCACCGACTATTGGTCTCACGCACAGACTATTTGGGGTGTTTTTCCCTGCTGTGAGTTGTGCTCACTGATAATCTTCAGGACTGTGTGTTTTCCCCCATGTTGTGAGTCATTTTTGCTGTTACGTTTGGGGACTGTTGTAGATGGATTGAAGTCATTTTTCCCTGGTTTAAGCTGTAATAGCTAAATTAATTGCCGGAGTGCAATGGTTGGTCTTCGGACTGTGAGAGGAGCAGAGATGTTGGCTTAGATTTGCTTGATAAACCTGGTGGCTGGAAACCACACAGACAGAGTTAGAGGGCTGGCCTTCTTCTCCATCACCCCTGAATAGAACTAGAAGGGAATGCAGGGCCTGAGGGACTATGTAGCAGAGAAGGGACTGATTCCTTGTGTTGGGTGTGGATGGGTGTCTTAGAGGTCAGGCTAGTTCTAGTGTAGGTGTTCTTGGCTCTGTAATGAGCTCACCAGCTTAGCAAATTGCCTCCATCAGCTCCTTAATGGCCTGATAAACCCAACTTTGTTGGCTTGGCTATGTGTTTTGTGTATCCTGGCTATGTGTAAGCCTGCTAGTTCCCTTATTCCTTGGAGAATCATGCCCAGCTCGGGGGTGGCAGCGCTGCTGAGAGATTAAGGAGCACGCTGGCCTATGGTTGGGTGGAATGTTGCAGCGACGTAGCTAGTTGCGGAAGAAGTTCTTCATAAGATAAGTGCTCTGTTCATTTTACTTCTGCAACTGTAAATTCTGTTAATGAAAATGAAGTGAACATGTTGAAAGAATTCTTGTTGGAATGTATGATGTTTCTGCTGTGTCTAATAGATAATTTCATCTGTGCATGATAATCTCTCATAGGTGCATAATTAAGTTCAATACATACATTTAAGCATTCTGTTTCCAGCAATTTTTTTTAGCCTGTACATGTTCATGGGCGGTTAGCCCGGTCTGATAAAGCTAGTAGTCGCGTCCTCTACGCCAGTCGGAGGCATGGGGATGTGACAGCATCAATATACACAAGTACTGCTCTCGCTACCTGCCTCATAAGGCGTATCCAGACAGGTGGTATAGCAACCACTAGCTCCTACATGACGGCATGGATATGATCAATGCATAATGTAGGTACTCTCTAGGTAAGCCTAGCTAGCTTTCCCTCAAGAAACCTAATCAAAACCTGGTCCTCTCCCACCACAGGAAAAACATACATGCGTGGACACCCAGTAGGGTAGACTGGTCCAATATCTGCATTTTAACATTTAAAAAAAAAGGGGATTAAAAACTCTTATACATATGTATATATCTTTATAATTAAAATTTATAAAAATTTTAAAAAATTGCAAATAAAATTACCTGACTCTCCCCATGCTCCTCCAGGAGGGAGGACAAGGTCGGTGTCACCTTGGAAATCTAGTCCAACATATGGAAACTGCTTCAAGTCTGGTAACTGTCGCTCCCACCAAAAGTAGAACTATGGTATTTTGCATTTATACCTAATCCATCTTAATCCTAGCATTAACACTTTTGACCATGGACTATGGTATTTTTAACCATTAGTTCCTCCTTTATGCCATTGTTCTTCCGTGGATAGGACTTTCCTCACATGAGTATCCTCGTTTAGAACCTACTTATTGTCTTTCAATACTCATGCTGCAACTATCATAGGTTCAAGGGAGTCTTCTTAGCTATTTTTTATGCCCAATTGAGCCTCATTTTGGTATCTTTTTACAAGCTATCCCTTTATAAGACTCCCCACCCTTATGGAGTTTCTTTAGGCCCAGGTCTAACTCCTCAAAATAGACTTGACTGCCGAGTAAACTTGTCCATTCAAGCTCGTTAATAATATGTGAATGGGCATCCGCATTGGTGGTAGGTTATCTCTTTCTTAGACCATGTGGAATAATACGAGAAATGATCACTCTCTTTTCTGCAAAATTGAGAAGAGTATTCTTAGGTATAGGTTTATCACTTTTCTGGACTTGAGGGACTAAATTTATGGTAAAGGAACACCCGGTATGAGCTCAGTTTTCTCTTTTTCATGCTCTGGACCTAAACATGAAAAAGATTTCGAGTGTACTTCATGTCTTTGTCATGCTTGTTAAACACCATGAACAAAACATCGAGTTTATTGTTGTAAGCCCCATTTCTTGTACTCAAGTGGATCTTTCCGAGTGATCTTGCTTTCCTTCACACTCGTAAAACTCAAGCTATATGCTGCTCTCGAAGGAGTGTTGGGTAGGTGGTAGTTTAACCTTTTTCAGACCTCCCTGACTAAGTACAAAAAAGGTTCACCTTTTCTTCTAGGGAGTTAAGAGAGTTCTTCTGTGGTATGTTCTATACTTTTTTGGCCTGAGGAGACTAAATTGGATGAAAAAGGACCTCCCTGAAGTCTTCTTCGGAGTTTTTAGACTCTTTAAACATGAAAACACCAAGTGAGCATGTACTAGTTTGGGCTCATAAAATCCATGAATTAGTGACATTGTCAAGCATTATTCCCTCTTCTCTTCAAGCTTGTCAAAAAATGAAGAGAGACTTGAGTTGACTTTCCTGGACTCGTTAAAATTTAACAGGAAAGATAAGGAAGAAGTTTTCTTTTGGTTCTCAGTCGGTGGCAGCATGTCTTCCTTGAACATAGCACTCTCTGTCTTTTTCGATACTCATGTCTCAATGTTCACTTTCAGTTCAGCTATTACTTTGAGTTTCGTACTCCTCCTCTTGTCAGTTATACTTGGGGAATCTGATCATGTCTCCTACATGACATATAAGTCTAGTTGTACTATCTAAAAAGTTAAAATCTGCCTTGGGTCATCTTTGTGTTGTGCTCACTGTTCAAGGATTTAACCCTGTATCTGATCTATATCCTGATCCCATCATTGTCCTATCTATTATTACTTGTGTTTCCCTTCCTTTACCCAATTCCTAGTCACTCTTGTGATCCGTTGGAGGATCTATTGCCTTCCTCATCACAATATGGTTTCTCATCAGCACTTCCTGATGACGAAGACCTAGAGTTTTAACGATCGTACCTTAGGATTCACTTTCATTATTGGTGAATTCCTTTGCTTTAGTTGTCAATTATCACCTATTGGTTGACAATCTGTTGACTCCTATCCATGTTTGACTTCAATAACATCTATTCACATGGCTTGGATTGTACTGGTTCTTTGGGATTTTTGACAAAGACCTTAGGTTCATATCTATGGACTAAGTTGTACAAGATTATGTTGTGATCACTTACACAGCTTCCAGATCTTTGAAGACTCATCATTATTGTATATTGTGGCTTTGATCCACATTTGTAATATACATGGTCTTGTACCCATACCGTATGATGTACTCAAATATTGTAAAGGAGCTAGTGTTCCAGTATATTGAACATAGCATCCTCAGATAGGACTTTGTATATGACATTATTATGTATTTGTTTCAGGTACTACCTCTGCTCCATTAGACTTCTGAGTTCTCCAACATAATAATTATAATGTATTTCAGCCATAGTTTTCCTCTAAACTCACACATTAGGGGGCATCTGTTATCAACCCAAATGGCACTTCTCCATTCGAGTGCTGACATTCCTTATGTTGGTACACAAAAGGACATTTTAGGATTGAAGTTTGCCAAAATACTATAGATTGGCATGACTTGGGATGCATTTACCCTTGACCCAACTTTCCATATAATTTTTCTAAGTGTTGAGTTGCATATGTGACTATCTCCATTGAAACTCGCATACATACGCGACTATCTCCATTGCAACTCACGTACTGTACGCGACTATCTACATTGCAACCCGTGTACATTAGCGTACGTCGGTTTCCTTTAAGCAAATTGCGTGTCATATGCGGGTTGCCTATATCAATAGTCACGTACATCTTGATTCGACCTTAAAAAATATAAAACACGATTAATGGAGATTAGTTGGGTATTAATCATTAACTATTCTAACTGTTTCAACCACCCCAACCTTCGAAACCACTCTATTTCCCAAAGTATAAATAGAGGCCTTAGGGAGGGAATTAAGCAATCAATATTGGAGAGCAAAGTTATGCTGGTGGTATATCTTTAGAAGTCTTAGAGAAGCATAACTCAGAGTCCTTTGGTTGCAGAGGAGTCCTTGTCTCAGAAGTTGGGTTTTACTCTTATCTCATTCACTGATTGTTAATAAAGTGAATTCTTCTGCCAATGTTGTGTTGAGTCTCTTTCATGTATCATGGTTAATGAATATATTTGATTATGTATTGGACATATTGTTTATCTAACCTATTATATATACATGCATGAGATAGTACTTGGAGAATTTTCTCTTTACAGGTGAAAGAGGTGCATCCCTGGAAGCTTTGGAGAGAAGAGGAACAGAAGAAGATCAAGCTTGGATCAACCGTCGGTAATCGGGTGAGTCAAGATTTTCTTCCTATTTCCTTTCTATTCTCTGTTAAAGCTGATTATCTACAAGGTTAGTAGTAAGTTGATAACCCTAGACCCTAGGTTACAAGGCTGCTTAATCCTAAAAAACAAGTGGTCATAGTTGCATCAACATGGTGAATGCTACAAATGTTGTGATGCATGCGAAAGACTATGGTTCATCACAATTTGACCTTGGGAAAGAACCTGCTCCACCCAAGAGCTCTTTGCAAATTGAAAAGCATACGGATAAGCATGAAGTTTTTCCTCTCATTCCTAAGGGAGTCTTGAAGCGCTCAGGTCAAAATACTAATGCTCGAGCCGCCTAGAACTATTCAATTGTTGAGGATTTGGGCCAAACTCCTTATGCAATGTCTCCATTAGAAGTGCTTCAGACTTGTCCTTCGCAGAGAAATGCCTTGCTGTCTACTCTTGGGGTTAGTGATGATAGCTCTCCTTCCATGATCAAATATGTAACTCATAGAAACCAGCCTCACTTGCTTTACGATGTGTCTCTTTTGATTCATGTAGAGTGTCTCAACAACACCATCATACGTACTATTATTGATGAAGGCACTACCGCTTCCATGATGTCTTTGGATTGTTGGAAGGGCTTAGGTTCTCCCACGTTGTCTCAGAATGCCAACATGTTGACTAATTTTGATGGAAGATTGTTTTGAACACACTATATACTTACTTCTCTAGAGGTCCAATTGGGAGGGAATACTGTTGTGATCAAGGTCGAGGTGGTTGATGCGCCCCTTGACTACAATCTTTTGCTGGGTAGGAACTGGATGTACAATATGCAAGCTGTAGCCTCTTCCCTATTCTGAGTGGTTTTCTTTCCGTTGAATGGGAAGATTGTTGCTATTGATCAAAAGTATTTCCAAAATCTGAGTGTAAATGCATCATCGAGAGTGTCGAGCGCCCTAAATGCAGATAAATTCTTATCAACACACAGAGCATACGAGATTTATTGTCAACCCGAGAAAGTCTTTTATTTCAAAGGATAGATGCACAATTTATGCTTAAACACCAGATCATTGCAATTAAACACTTTACCCCTAAACAACCATGTTCATCCCTTAGAACCTATGTAATCCCACCAATCTTCTAATTACTACAAATTCAAATTCTCTCTACCGTGCATTAACAGGAAATGAAATCAGACTCAAATAACACTTGCAGACATAAAGAAAATCCTATTCATATCCCGAAATAAATGATTCATCTACTTAATCTAACCACTCTTGAAATTCATACTCGTAACTAATTGTGATCTAGAAATTCAATTGCAGCAAATTAAGTTCGGCTACCTTAAAGAATCGAATTGCAGAAATGAAGATAACAATTATAACAGTAAAACAAGTGCAGGGATTTGTGGAACGACAATCTGGACCATGAGATGAACAAAGCTGTGTACAACTATTTAAAAACTATTGCACGAAGGAAACTCCATATTCAGTCGACTGTTGTCCTGTAGCAGTTGTCAATCTCAGGAAAATATAATACTGCAAATTCACACATCCTACTGCTGCGCACACAAACAATATAATCAACAGAACATCACACAATCATAATTTCAGAAATCCTACCTTAACTCAGCTATCTCTGCAGAAGGCGGGCCCAGCCTTCATACAGAGACACTGGATGAACAATGTATAGCTCCTTTAAATCAGCAGCAACTCTTTGTATTAAAAGAAAGAATGAATACAGATTACCCCCACTGTCAATACAAGAATGAATATATCTTTTTCCAACCCCCTGGGTCGAGACATCCTCTCACTTTTATACATACAAACTATAACAACCGATCCTATTACAAAGGGCAGCCATGAAGATCTCTGATCTTTAGGCGCCCTGAATAACACTGGTTGTTACAAGACGTGGCATGGTGCAAATATAGAAAATGAGAGAAAGCTATAGACTGGCCCAGAAGTGGCGATCTTCCCAGATCGCCATGATATTCGAACAGCTAACCAAAGATACCCCGATCATAGCACATTCTGTTACAGCCCCTTTGTACGGCTCTGTCTGGAGGGTTGCATAGGAATCACGTGCCTTAAGCGATGATTGAAGGATTGAGGAACTTCTTGAATCACGAACACCCCTTGTTCAAGACTTGTTCAGCTCCGCTTACCTGCAGTCAACTCATCTCGCGCTATCTTCATAGATAACAACAAATTAGCACAATTTCGAGAGATAAACAACCTTAATTGCCACAATCATAAGCATCAATAGGATAAAACAATAATCAGCCTTACCTTGGTAATTTAAGGCATAGAGTGAGGAAAACAGGTTGTATTAGGATGCTGAATAGTGTAAAACATGGGAAGAAAAGGTGATTAAAGATGGTTAAAAAAGGGACCAATTGTGGACTCAACATCTCCCCCCAACTACCCTGTTGCATGTCCTCATGCAACAACCTGCATCATTCAGAGTCTGAGTCCTGCATTGAGCTCTGTTCGTGGAGGGAAGAAAAATTGTAGGGAAACTCAGGTTCCTCACCTGTCTTCAGAAAACCTTTGTGAATAACCCAGTACCGCCAACAGCTCTGCTCCTTTGCCTTAGTCAGGGAAAAATCCATGTGATATGGTTTTTCTGGCCACCAAATAAGAGGAAATTTGAACTTTAAACCTAGCCAGTTGACTCCACATTCCTTCATACTCCCTACATAACCCTTGACTCTAGAGAGTGCATGTTTAAAATTTTTAAAGCAGTAGGGGTCCCTGTTTCTAAGTGCAGAGGTGGCAACCTGCCATCTGTGCTTGCTCCCCTCTAATGCAATCTGCTGCTGTCTAGAAATGGATTTTGTACAAGTGGAGATTACCTCTTCTTGCAAATTCATGATATGTTGTGCTTGGGAAGGGCTGGAAAGAAAACCCTTGTATTGAGCCACAAGAATGCCAGGATTCTGGGGCTCACTTCGAATCCATAAATTAGTATGGCCTTCATTGTGGGAAAAGTTCTGAAAAGACCTTTCCCACTGAACATGATTATTCACAAAAGAGGCAAAGGCTCGTAGCTGAACGTCACCTGCAAATGGAACAGGATTTGAGTGCCGATCCAAAGGGCACGCCATCTCGTGCAGGTATAATTCACATAGCAAGTTCTGCTCTTCAAAATTTCTCCCAAGGAATGTCTCCAAATTTTTTTCTGAGGTTGCAATTTCAAATGACCTCCCCTCCTGTACAGCCTTTAATTTAAACCAGACAAACTGCTCGAAGAGAAACACTGGGTAAGAGGAAGAGGGCTTCCTAGTGCCTATGAGTTCTCGGGATAGGGCATACATTTGATCCTTCTCCTTCTGCATGGATGAGAATTTTTTCAGTTTCCTCATCTCATTTTGCAGCTCCTCTACCTGAACTCTGTGGGCCATACGTTCTTCAACCCCCTACTCTTCCAATGCTCTAATAATTCTTCGATGCTCACTCAAAGCAATCATCCTCTTCTGGTTTTCTTCCATTTGACTTTTCCACTTAATCACTTCCATCCTCAGGGCTGAGAATTCTACTGTGAGATTTAAAATCTCCTTTTTATAATACCCTTCTTGTTCTGAATCCAAATCAATAAATTTTCTGAGAGGGAGAAGTACTGCTTCTTGTGGGGTAGCGTCCTCTCCCTGGTCAAGTTGCATTTCTAATTCTTGTGTTGCTGGTTCTTGTGTGGCAGCAACATCCCCTGGGTTATCTTCCACAGCTGTATCCAAGGCTTGTTGAGACACTGGTTCTTGTGTAACAGTGTCTTCTCCCTGATCATCCTGCATTTCTGAGTCTGATTCTTGTGTTGCTAGTTCTTGTGTGGCAGCAACATCCCCTGGGTTATCTCCCACAGCTGTATCCAAGGCTTGTTGAGACACTGGTTCTTGTGTAACAGTGTCTTCTCCCTGATCATCCTGCATTTCTGAGCTTGATTCTTGTGTTGCTGGTTCTTGTGTGGCAGCAACATCCCCTGGGTTATCTCCCACAGCTGTATCCAATGCTTGTTGAGACACTGGTTCTTGTGTAACAGTGTCTTCTCCCTAATCAGCCTGCATTTCTGAATCTAATTCATGTGTTGCTGGTTCTTGTGTGGCAGCAACATCCCCTGGGTTATCTTTTTGTGTTCCTGAGATTAGTTCCTGTGTTGCTGGTTCTTGTGTAACAACAACATCTTTTAGATTCTCCTCAGTATCCACCTCCATTGCTTTTGAAGACACTGGTTCTTGTGTGACAGTGTCTTCCTTGTTCATTCCTAGATTCAATTCTTGTGTTGCTGGTTCTTGTGTGGCAGCAACATCTTTCAAACTCTCCTCAGCACCCACCTCCATTGCTTTTGAAGACACTGGTTCTTGTGTGACAGTGTCTTCCTTGTTCTCCTGCCTCTGAGACTGGATATCTTCCCCATCGTACTTTTCCTCCTCAAGGAGCTTAGTGTCACCTGAGGCTATTGTTTATTCATCCTCACTCCACTGTATATCGGGTACGATATCCACCCCCAGGTCATCTCTTAATTGAAATTCTGGACTTTCTACTGCAATTCCCAGGGATGTTGGTTCTTGTGTAACAACATCCTGGATTACCTTTTCCTCCTGGATTAGCTCTGCATCCTGGGAACATTCTGGAGTCATGGTGCAAATCTCTTCATTAGGTTCTAGAGTGTCCTGCATCCCAGATTCTTCTCTCCCTTCTTCGGCCGCCTGGACAAGTAACTCCTGGTTTACTGGTTCCTGTGTTACAGATCCTTGTTCAGGTTTATCACTGTCATGCCCCTGTGGCTCAGCTTCTATCATCTCTATATAGTGAGAGCCTTCTGAGTTCACAGTGAAATCCTTACTTCCATTATCATTCCTGATTTCATTCCTTTCTTCCTCTGTCGTAGGATTGATAGTAGCTTCAGCAAGGATGATCAAAGATGCTGGTTCTTGTGTGACAGCATCTTCTTTTTCTGCAGGTTCTTCCATTGTGGACATGGGCTGTTGTACTGTGCTGAATATGATCTCGTGGCCTCTCTTTTTGAAAATTTCCCCACAGGTGGGGCAGATCACGTGCTCGTCCTCCTTACCAGGTTCGGCAGAGTTGGATTCCTCTAACTGTTCTGCAGCTTCTACCAGTGTATACATTTTCTTCTCCCCTTGTTTCCTGCAGGTCTCTTTCCATGTCTCCACTTCCTTTCGAAGCACTTGGACTTCCTCCTTTAACAAGGTGTTTTCTTCCAAAAGTCCTTCAATGCTGGGTTCTTCCTCAACTAGCCTTTGCGGAGCATCCATTAGCCTTGGTACAAGGATTGGGAACTCAACCTGTGCCTCCAGGGTTGCCCACTTCTTTCTGGCTGCCTCTGCTGCTGCATTTGATTTAGTTCTTTGTCTTCTTATTGGTGGGGTTATGCTGAGTTCATTAATTGGTCTCTTTCTTTTCTTTTGTGGTGTTTTCTTTGTAGGAGCTGGTATGTCAGGATTCACTGCTGAAATCAAAGGAATGTTTCCTTGCTCCTCAGGCCATTCCTCCTCAATTAGGGTTCCTCCCCCCCACTCAGGTGAGGATTCAATAGTGACTGGTTCAATATGTTCCTCTATTGCTTTGGTTCTGCCATCTTCAGGTTCAATTGTCGCATCATCCAATGCTGCGACAATTTCTCCTTCTGATGGCAGAGCTACCCTTTTGTCTGTGCTTTTCCCATGGTTTTTATCAACACCCTCCCCTTGTGGTTCTGCTTGTGTCCCCTGTTGCTCTTCTTCTGGTGCAATATCCCCCCCCCCCCCAACTATATGGGGGGGCCTCCGGTCCTCCTGGCGTGGTTGAAGATATGCCTGTTCTACTGGGGCATCTAGCGAAGGAGCAGGTTCCTGAGGGGGAGCTGTGTGTGCAGCGATAAATTGGTCCCAGGTCACATTGTGCTGGGCAAGGGATCTTTTAATGATTAATTTTATAAGACCATGGTGGGTGAGGGAGACATGTTGATGTTTAGCACCTTGGACATACGCCGCCATATGACGCAGGGCATGAAGTAAATAGTATGGGATATTCAATAAAATGCCATGGCGGAGATGAGAAAGCAATGGTAGATCAGAATTATAAATAGTTTGGTACCTACCTTCACAGGTGATGTACTTCTTAACAAAGACAGCAACCTGATCCCACGGTCGCGGCAACGAAGGCAGTGCAATCCCTCTTCTTGACGATTGAACTTGCTCCCCTTCTCGGAAAAATTCTTCCCGTGCAATCATCGTGGAAACTCGTCGACCAAACCATTCCTTTCCTTCCCGGGGGATAGCAGTAACCTCAGACATAACAGTCTCAGAGACCTCTACCCGCAGCCCCCATACTTCGGAGTGAGTATCTGGGAGGTTCAAAGCAAATTGCAAAGCTGCTTCTAGGTTAAATCCGTCCAGTCGCTCAAAATATTCAGTCCAGCCAGCAGCTTGAAAAATGGCGAAAACCTCAGGATTAGTCCTGAGTTCCTATGTATTCAAAGGTTCGTGGCGAGCTGGAAGCCCCATGGTTGTGGCTGCAGAATTACAGAGTCCGAAAATGGAGATTGCAAAGCAGAGGATGCACAGGTCGCTGAGGAAAGATGTTGAGAAAAGGATGGTAAATTTGGAAAGTTCAGTACAGAGGGGGGTTCAAAAATTTTATGCCAAATTGGGAAAGGTGGCGGTTATGAATTTTTACGTCGCACGAGGGAGAGGATTAATTAAACCATAATGATAATACGTATAAAGGCAAGACTGATATTATTAAATCAAATCAACGCTTAATCATGTGAAAATCAAAGCCATACCTCGTGTGACTGTGCATCAGATAGCCTGCGGAGAATGATGAAGCGTGTAATTGCTAACGCTGCAAAGCCGAGCTCGTGCACAGGCATTAACTGAATCATAATGACATGGATAAGGCCATAATGCCTGCCGCCAAGGAAACAAAAACGATCGCATCGCCGGGGTCGGAATAATGCTAAGTTGGCCGACACGCGTGGAATAAATCAGGGCCATCTTTAGTAGTGGAAGCAATTTCTTTCTTTAACACAGGAATTACCGCTGCAAATTATAAAAAACAGTCTCTAGTGCTGAAAATGTCCGCCAAATGGAACGGAGTTGTAGTTGCCAAGAATGAGAGTGCGGCCAGCTAAAAAGATGTGGTAGCCACCCAAGATAGTTCACGGTGTAGGGAAAAGATTGGCAGAAACAGGAACAATCACGGCCGCGGAAAGAAAATTTTGATGGCCCTCGGAAAATAGATCACAGCCGCCAGTAAATTATGTTCAGCCGCCGGCAAATGTAGTTCACGGCTGCCGAAAAAAAAAGGTTTTCTGGTTGTCGGGAAAATATGTTCAGCCGCCGGGAAATTTTATTTCGGTCGCCGGGAAAGTATGTTAAGCCGCCGGGAAAATTTGTTTCGGCCACCGGGAAAGTTTATTTCGGCCGCCGGGAAAGTATGTTAAGCCGCCGGGAAAGTATGTTCAGCTGCCGGGAAATTTTGTTCAGCCACCGGGAAATTTTGTTCAGCCGCCGGGAAATTTTATTTCGGCCGCCGGGAAAGTATGTTCAGCCGCAGGGAAATTTTGTTTCGGCCGCCGGGAAAGTTTATTTCGGCCACCGGGAAATTTTGTTTAGCCGCCGGGAAATTTTGTTCAGCCGCCAGGATATTTTATTTCGGACGCCGGGAAAGAAAGGTGCGACGCAGGGAAGCAGAAGAGGGCGACGCCGGTTCAACAGGCCCGATCTGGTCATTCGCCTAGTACTTCCCTGCAAAACTGTTATTGAAAAATAACAAATGAAACGATCAAATGCAAAAGGAAAATAAAATAATAAATTATAGGCTACAGTAGGAAATTTTTTTATTTATGTACAGCGATCAAAGTGTGATTTACAGTTCAAAGGTTGGCCGAGGCAGAGAGAAACTCTTGCCCTGGTGTCAGTTGATACTCTGGATCGGCGGCGATTTGCGAAATGAATGCATCTTTCAAAATAGGTTTACGATACAGTCTTAGTCTGTGACCATTAGCAAGTAATGGTAGACGATTGTCATCAATGGTCACCAGACGGACAGTGCCGTTGTCAAAGACCCTGTCAACCAAATATGGACCAAGCCATCTTGTACGCAATTTACCTTTAAAATCCTTTTTGAATATGGAGTCATAGAGTAACGCCCAGTCTCCTTCGCTAAAAACTTTCTTTTTAATAAATCGGTCATGCCAGCTGGATCTTTGTTGCTGAAGCAACAGAGTATGATCCACTGTAGCTAACTGCTTCTCGTCCAGTTCATTTAATTGATCCAATCTGCGCTTCTGAGCTTCTGTTACATCCAGATTCAATTGGGTGGCTGTCCTCAGGGTTTTAATCTCAAACTCGATTGGAAAGATGGCACTCTTTCCATACACTAAATCGTATGGGGAGAAACTTGTGGTGTCGCGCCAAGTCGTGCGATATGCCCACAATGCTTCCAGAAGCCTGTCAGCCCAATCCTTTCGATGGCTATTAACTGTTTTAGTAAGGATGTTCTCAATGACCTTATTGGTACTTTCCACCTGACCATTGGCTTGGGGGTGGTAAAGTGATGACACCCTGTGCTGCACATGATATTTCCGGAGCAGGGATTCAAATTGGCGTGACGTGAATTGCGGCCCCCCATCAGTAACTACTTCTCTTGGTACACCGAAGCGGGTAAAGATCTCATTGTACAGAAAATCAATCACTGCCTGGTCATTAGCCTTGGCCAAAGCTACATCCTCCACCCACTTGGTCATGTAATCAGTACAAACCAAAATGTAGACCTTCTGTCTGGACGGAGGACTGATAGGGCCAACTAAATCCAGTGCCCATCTATCAAATGGTTCAGCTACGAGTTGAGGTTGTAGGGGCATCTAATCTATTTTATTCGGTTGGCCAATCCTCTGGCAACTGTCACAGGACTGGACATACCTTTTAGCATCCCTAAATAGGGTCGGCCAGTAGTAGCCCATCCGTAATGCTTTATGCCCTGTTCTTTTATCTGCAAAGTGCCCTCCACAAGGCTCCTCATGACAGGCTTTTAATATAGGAAAGATCTCATCTTCTCTTACACATCTCTTGATCTCAAGATCAGGCCCTGTGTAAAAGAGATGACCATTTAGCCAACAAAACCTGGCACTCCACTGGATAATTTTTCTTTTTTCTCGTTTTGACATATATGGCGGGAGCTTTCCTGCAACCAAGTAGTTGGTGACATCTGCGTACCATGGAGAATGAGCTGAAAGTGCGAATAGATGTTCATCTGGGAAAGAATCCTCAACAGGAAAACTGTCATCACTGTTAGTAAATCGAGATAAAAAGTCAGCAACAACATTTTCTTTCCCCGGTTTGTCTATAATGGTGATATCAAATTCTTGCAACAACAAAAGCCATCTGGTTACTCTGGCATTGGTAACAGGTTTATTCATTAAATATTTAATGGCAGAGTGGTCAGTGTGCACAAATGTAGGATACCCGGTGATATAATGTCCAAATTTATTGATAGAGTAAACAATAGCTAGGAATTCGTTTTCAGTAACAGTATAATTAAGTTCAGCAGGGGCTAAGTTTTTACTAACATAGTAGATGGCATAAGGCACTTGGCCATCCTGCTGTCCTAATACTGCT